>JAJPUD010005678.1:90886-125007 GCA_023553655.1 Myrmecobius fasciatus | reverse complement strand
CCCCCCCTGTCCGTTCCTGCCCCTAGACCCCCGGCTAGGCGGCCCGGAGGGCCGGGGGAGCGATCCCCGGGGGGAGGGGGCTGGGCTGGTACAGACTCGGTTAGACCAGACCAGACTAGACTAGACGGAGGGGGGGGGGGCGCTGCCCAGCTCCACTTCGCGACGTGGGCGGCTGAGGGAAAGCGAAGGGGGGGGCGGTCGAAGGAGCTAGAAAGGAGGGAGGGGGGCTGCGCTCCAAAATGCGGGTTATGAGAGAGATGGTCACCAGCCATGTTGGGGGGGGAATATGCGGCCACCAGGACGGCGGAGAATAGAGGGTTTGAGGGGTGAGCCGGGTACCCACGTTTGCTGCTGGCCTCTTTTTAGGCTTGCTAGACGGGGTGCACTATGGGTGAGTGGGGGGTCCCCCCAAAAAAATCAAGGGCGGAGCCAAATAAGCAGGAAAGGAGAAAAGCGCCTTTTTCCCCCTTCATTCATTAAGCGCAATCCAGCAAAAGGATTTGTTGCCCCTCGAGTGCAAGTAAGGCCCCCAAAACTAGGCACTGGGGGGGACCTTCTACGGCAGTACTGACCGTAATTACCTTTTGTTGAATTTCCATTATGCATAAAATAGCCAGTGTTATATACTGTTTGATCAGACCAATCTCACACACACACACACACACACACACACACACACACACACACGCACGCACGCACGCGCGCGCGCACACACACACACACACACCACTAAATACCCAGGAGAATATACTGTTTGACCAGACACTCACACACACGCCACCCCCCCCCCCCGTTCCTGCAGAGCTAGATTCAGCTTCTAGTAATTTAAAATGAATTCTTTTTGAATTTGAAAAAAGCATGAATCACCTGAACCAGGCAGTTAACCAGGAAAAAATGAACCAAAGGAATCCTACAAAAAGAGCGTTCTTATATATTGGGAGGGAAATTTTTAAAATAAAAGTCAACTATTTCATCAATTGAATTCAGTAAAATATTTTTTTAAATATTAAGGTGTGCTTCGTGTAAAGACACTGTCCTAGGCACTCGGAGCAGGGAGGTAACACAAAAGACTTCTGCCCCCAGGGGGCAGAAATTCCTTCTATTAAAGCTCCTACTATGGATACTGAATTTTTTCCAAACGACCCCTCTTCACAAAGAGCTAATAATTCAGCTTTTTAAAAGCTTGAAATGTGCGCAGTTTTTTTTTGGGGGGGGAGGGGGAGAGCGATTTGAAACCAGGAAAACATTAATCATTTTCAACCTAGGAGAAGGCATTTTGTTACGTATTATATTGGAAGGAGTGCACATTGAAGAAATTCAATTTTGGTGTATTTTATCGATTCTCCTATGTTTTTTGAAGCTTTGGTGTATAGAGGATGTCTGCGATTGAATGAGATTTTGGTGCTGTTTATTTGAATAAGATTTTGGTGCTGTTTATTTGTTGTATTGTGTGATTTAAAATGGAAGATGGTCAAAATTTTGCCCATCATGAGATGTTTTCATCTGGGTAATCCCATCATGCTTTGTCTGCCATGTCTGTTTCCTTGGCTACCTAGGGATGATGTGTACCTTTTAAAAAATGGGGGAAAATTTTTTTAAAAAATGCTATCTAAAAAAAATTATGCAGCAACGGTGAGAGGATATATATATATGTAAAATAATATATATCTTATATATATTTAAATTTGTGTGTAATTAATGAGTGCTTTGGGTGTTGCACTGCATAAGGTACATAGATAATGTGATATGTGCAGTTCTCTTAATTTGAAATCTGTTATTACTGGTATGTTAATCCCTGTGCTAGAATTGAATTTCACCTTGGCAATAGGGTTTTTTGTTGAGCTATTAAATGTGTCTTTTCTCACCTAGAGTCCAGCAGCTGTGTGGGCAAGGATTAGAAATTAGATTGTAGATGTTCAAAAATATTCTTTAATGTATTCAACTAAGAGCTATGTGCATTTTTATTTTGAGAAATGAGAATGCTTTGCCACTCCCTCTGTATATCTTCATTCTGTATTATATGATTAATCAAACAGTTTATCTGGATAATGCAGGTGGGAACCATAGTTAGAATGGAAGGCAAAGGAGATGGAGCCTACCATAATTCAAAAGAGGAGGGGGAATCTGTTGCTTTGCTTTTCAGTACCTGGGGTTTGCTAGGCAGAAACTGGACTGCGGATTTTTTTTTCCATGATGCAGACATGATGGCAGTCATCTACTAATATATTCCCTTCTCCTATCTATATGCTTTATTTTATGGACATTAAAAGACCACAGGAGCTTGATTTCTTCTTCGTTTCAGTAAAATACGATTAAAAGCAGCAGCTGCCATTTTAAAAAATATTAACATCAAAATGATGGCAGGTTGATTTTTTTTTTAATCAGAAATAAAATAATCGAGCATGCCCTCCTGCCCTTAGCTACCTAATTAATCTGGAAAAATAGTGAGGCCATTATAATTTTAACAGTATCCTAGGATCATAGACTTCAAGCTGGAAAAGACCTTAAATTGATCATGTAGTCAAATCACCTTCTTGACTCCACCCCCCACCACCACCATTTTACAGATGTGAAAACTGGAAATTGAGCTTCAGAAAAATTAAAAGATTTGCCCAAGATCAGATTGATAGGAACTGGCAGAGGTGGAATCTAAATTCTGCCCCCCCCTCCAGTTTTTTTGTGTGTTTTTTGGGGTTTGGGTTTTTTTTTTTTTTTTTTTTTGCATCTGGCTACCTTCTTGCCTATTTTGTATTAACATGGTAAATTAATAATTTTTTTAAATCAGAGAAGCCATATAAAAGCCGTTGAATTAGGTATTTGTTTACCCTTTTCTTTTCCTCCTCTCCCCTCCTCCTGTCCACCCTTGCCTCATCCTGGAGTGGAGGGCACTCTGGTCTCCTAGGCAACGCAGCCCAGTCCAAGCTTCCATTAGGTTTTACCTAGCAGAAAAGGCTTTCAGATTTGCCTGGCGACATACCCATGTATCTAAACACCTGAATCTCGTCTCCTGCTAAGGACAAAAAAGGAAAAAAAAAAAAAAAAGAACAGAAATATGCCCAACCCTCCAGGACCTTAACAGTCTAAATTCAGAGACTTATCAGAGGGGCTCCAAGGTTAAAAAAAAGGGGGGGGACCAGAGTGGCAGAGGAATGGATGATGTTGTTTACTAGAGCCAGGGAGCATTAGATTAAGCTTGCTGATTTTAATTATTTTACCTGCTTTCTTAAGGTCCAAGTTTCCTTACCACATTTAAATTTTCACAACTATTCCTAAAGACCCACATCCTATGCTATAGGATTTCCTTATGCATTAAGGGAAGGAGTAAGCCCTTTCAAATCAGATACTTGAAGTATTTTAATTGTTCAGCCATGGTCAGTCATGTCTGACTCTTTGCACCTCATTAGGGGTTTTCTTGACAAAGATACTGGAGTTGATTGGCCATTTCCTTCTTTAGTTCATTTTTCAGATGAGGAAATGAGGCAAGCAGGACTTGCCCAGGATCACACAGCTATTAAGTGTGCGAGGCAAAAATTGTAGTTCTATATGAAGTATTTTAGTACACATATACAAATGCAATTGGGGGGGGGGTAAATGGCAACAGAATAAGGGAATTTAAGAAGTCAAAATTTAGTATTTTGACTACACATGTAGAACCTATGTGAAATTGCTTGCTTCTAATTTGGAACTCAATTTGGAGGAAAAAATGTGAAAATTGTTTTTACATGTAATTGGGGGGAAATAAAATATTAAATTACCAAAAATTGGGAGGAAATAAAATATTAAATTTCAAGGGAAAAAAGTCAACATTTATTTATTAAACATCTACCATAAGTCAGGTATTATGCTAGGTACAGGACATACAAAGACAAAAATGAAAGTCGAAGGTCCACAAATAAGCATCAGGTCTCTTTCAAAGTAAATCTGAAAAAGCAGTATGAGATTGGGTAGAGTCTGGCCTTGGAATCCTGGGTTTGAATTTTACTTCACTCACTTATTAGCTTAGCTATATAACCTGAGCAAATTATAACTTCTCTGGGATGAAGTAAATCTGTAAAATAAGGGGGTTGATTCATTGACCTCTAAGATAGCTTTCAAAGCTCTATGATCCAAAGATAAATTGAAGAAGGGAGAGAGCATTTAACAACCTGAGAAATCAATCAAAAAGCATTTATTAAGCTCCTATTTGCTAGTTATTGGGGTATGTGCTTGAAATTGAAAAAAGGGAAAGCAACAGCAGAGGAGGCTTCAGGGAGGAAAGCTGAGCCTTGAAAGAAAAGGAGGATTTTGATATTAAAAATTTTAAAAATACAAACACATAAGTATAGTACATTTTTGCAAGACTTTGTGTAAATAGGATATTGAATATCTATAAATTTAATTAATATTTAACATTATATAACTCAGTATTTACTAACAGCCTTAATAAAGCTCTAGGCTGTTTCAATTGATCTCAGAGGTTTATCAAAATTAATTTCATGAGAATATTTTGTGGAAATCTGCCAGAAGTACCTTTTGAACAATGAGGAGCCCTTGAAATAAAAAAAAATAATAAGTTATAGTTGTAAAGCTAGATATTGGTAATATATGGACTACCTTATTTGTATTAAAGACTGTGCCTCTCTTAACCCTGGGGCTCCCCTTTGCTGCCATTTTAGTTTTCTTTGTTTAGAGACTCTTGTTATTCCTGTTGCCATCTTTTGACTGGTATTTAGAGATCAGCAATCACAAATAGTGAATTGATAGGGTAAATGCAGATGCTTCATTTACTTGAATTTTAGACTGAATTTCAATGAACTGTTCGGGATTATTAGCTTTGTGTTGTAAATGTAAAATGTCAATATTTTGCTTTTTTATCTGAATTTGTTAAGTGATTGAGGATTTGTTAGAATATTTGCTCAGATAGGTTAGAGCTTGAAATTTTAAATTTGTGTTGGAAAAGTTCTGCAATCATTTCTCAAGTGCTTAGGTGAAGAGTTAATAAGGGGCAACTGTTGGCCTGACTTCCAGATATGGGGCTTGGGGTGGGAAGATGGGATCTGGACAAATATTTTGCTCATTTTTGAACATTCTCGCCATGATTTTTTACTCTCAAACAATATTTTGAGAGAGTGAACCTAGACTAATCCTTGAGTTTCTTTGTTTTCTTAGGGGTGATTTTTGAAAAAATTCTAAAACATCCCTTCCCCCTAAATAAGAGGCATTTCTATACACACCACAAAAGAAATCCATATGACATCTTGGATCTCTGTTTTGGACCGTTGGTTGATTTTTAAAATTATATAATAGTCTCTACATTCAAAACTGTCCTACCAGTTTGAACTTCCTTGTGTTTTTTAGCTTTAAAGAAATTTTTTACAATGCCTTCTTTGTTTTGGCAGTACTAATTCCCCTTCCCATGATTTCTCCTTACTCCCCCATTTAAAAAATGAGAGAAAGAAATAGTAACAAATAAGCACAATTGAGCAAAATGAGTCTATAGTGGCTGTATCTAAAAAGGTCTGTCTGCTTATTTTGTGTTCCTTATTTCTGGCTTCCTCATAATTTCTCTAAAGATACAGTTGGTTATTAAATTGATCGGAGGGCTTTGAGAGCTTTTTCTTCACACTGTTGCTTAAATTGTTTTCCTGGTTCTTCTCATTTCATTCTTCATCAGTATTCTCTGAAATCATCACTTTTGTCATTTCCTATTTGTCAAATCCTAAACCGTTTGTTTAGATGGTGGATCAATGGACAGAGCACTGGACCTGGAATCAGACCTGAGTTCAGTTTCACATATCACTTCTGCAGACTCCTAGGAAGGTCCCTGAGACCATTTCAGAAAACCTGAAAGATCGAAACTATTTTCATAATATGAAAATGACATTAAAATATATGCTATATGAAACATAACTATAAATACTATATAAAATACTACTTCTTTAATTACTCCTCCCTTTTCCAATTACAGATCTGTGAAGCTGAAATTTTTCTTAAACTAAAAGCAAAATGCAGAGGCAGATAAGAGAATCCAGCTGTTTTCTATTAAGCCAAATAGTAAAGAGATTTGTAGAAACACATAAAACAATACCATTCTTCTCACTAAAATTATTTTATAAGGAAATAGTATTTGTTAACCCAGAACAGATTTATTTTTCTTAAAAAATTGATAAATATTTTAAATTTATCATTTGGCAGTAATTTTTACAAATCTGTTCCTCCTTCCTGTACCCTACCATTGAGTAACTTTTTTTTAAAGGAAACTGGGAAATAAAGCTTTTTAGAATCCAGCAAAACAAATTTGCTGCATAATCTAGCAAAACATTCTCATGTTGACCATATCTGAAAATACGTCTTTCTGCATTTTTAAGTTCATCACTTCTAAGCTTCGGTCTTTTGGACTCTTCATTGTATTGAACCAGGATTCTATAGGAGTCTTTAAAAGTTGTTTTTCTTCTCATTGTTTTTGTATCGATCTAGTTCTGTTCACTTTGCTTGTTCAGAGATCTTAACAGCTAACTCTGAAATTGTCCATTTCATCATTTCTTAGAGCAAAATAATATTCCATTGCATCCAATTACCATAATTTATTTAGTCATTCTTCAAAGAGGAAGCTTACTTCTGTAAGCTTTTCTTTTTACTCACCCCTTTCTTCCTTTCTACACTAATGCATTCCTTTTTTCTTCTCTTAAGAACCCACAAAATAGAACCAAATCACCCTTCCTCCTCTGTTTTTTCCTTCACTCCTTTAATATCCTTTGAAGATATTAAAACTCTGAAGGGACAGTTATTTGTTCTCTTCCCCTATTTAACTGTTAGCACTACATCACAATATAGCTTTCAATTATTCAAACAAATTTACCTTTCAGAGTTTCTCTAAATTCCTATATTTGCATTTCAAAGTGCCTGCTCAGCTTTGGTCATTTTATGAAGAATTCTTGAAAGTCCTATATTCCATTAAAAATCCATTTTCTCCCCTTGTGAGTGATTGTACACAGCTTGGCAGGACAAGTTATGCTTGGCTGTAAGCCTATCTCTTTCCTTTCAGAATAGTGTCATGCAAGATCTCCTTTTTTCTAAAGGAATCTGCCAGGTCTCACGCTTAGCTGGAATTTTTGGTCCTTGAACTGCTTCTTTATGGATTTTGCAGGGTTTTGTGGGGACTATGGATTTTGATTGACATTCCTGAGACATTTCCTTTTGGGGTTCTTTCTTCTGCCCTATGGTTCTAATAGATCTGGTCAAGATCCTAATAGATTTTAGGATTTTTTGAAATATATAATTCATTTTTATATGACATTGGTTGTTACCATAGCTGATATATAGGCAGTATTCAACAATTCTAGTTAGGTGAAATTTACTACAAATTCATTTTTTATGTCATCTCCCTGACGTCGCATTTTAGTTGTTTTTATTTAAATCTTGATTTTTGTTCTAATGCTATTTTCAGGGAGTCCATTTCTTGGATTAGATTTGCCTCTTTCTCTTACAAGCTACTTGGCTCATTTCTTTCTTCCAAGGCTCATTTTTTTCAAAAAAAAAAAAAAAAAAAAAAAAAAAAACTTAATGTTTCTCTCTAAGTATTCATGTAGTCCTTGTGGCCCAGCCCCCCCCTTTTTTTCTGAGCCTCTATTTACTATTTTACTGTTTTCTTTCACATAGTTTATTTTTTTCAGTCCTGCCCACCTCTTCCTTATGGGACCATCCTTTTTTTTCCCTGAGGCTCTTTTTACTATTTTACTGTTTTCTTTTATATAGTTTGATTTTTTTTTCAGTCCTATCCAACTCTTCATGAGTCCTTTTAGGATTTTTCTGACACCAGGCACAGAACTCTTTCCACTGTGCCACTCAGATGACCTTCTTTAGGTACTTTTAATAAATGATTGTTACCTTTCCCCTTTCCCTCTCTTCTGGATAAATCTCAAATTTTGCATTAGTTTCGTATCCAGGTCTCTTTGATTTACTCACATCTCCAAGCTTTAGTTCCTGAATTTGGGCTTTGTGTTAAGGAAAGGCTCTACCTCCCATGGATCTTTGAGGTTCAGAGCACTGGATCTTCAGGATGGAAGAGTAGGGACTTCTACTGTCCTAGTCCTAATGTTCCAGTGGCCTAGTCACTATCTTGCTCCTTAGATACTTCTGATGGTCCTATTGGCCCTCACTCTGGTACTTTATCTGGTCAGGTTGGTAAGTGGTTGTACTGGCTTAGTTGGGGACAGGATGGCTTCCTTTTCTATTCTGGGGACTTGGTACAGGTCTAGGGCAGAAAAAGTCACTCAGGTTTCTAATGTGATTTTAAAAATCATTATTCAATCTGATAGAAATTTTTTTACTGGATGGTATTAGAGTTGTTCAGTGATTTGGCTCCCGTTCAGGCAGCCATCTTTGCCAGTTTGGATGGGTGTCCTCAGACATTTGCTGAAGATTGCTTCGGTGGGCCCTGATTAAACTGTTTGAAAGCCAGACATGATGGCTTGTGTCCATAGAGAAAGTTGGATACTGTCATTGCTTAATGGACCTTCAAAATTAGATGCCATCCCTGTGATTTCCCTGACCAAAAAAACCTTTCTTGGTTACCACTCCACTATGTTATCTTCTCCTAGTAATTTCCTTGATGGCAGAGGCTTTTTGTGTCCCAATTACCTAGCCCTCTACTACACCTGTGTTGGCCAAAGTGCTGTGCTCCCTGCCCAAGTTTTCTTTTACTTGGTGAATTGCTGTTATCTATATAGGTGGTTGCAGGGCCTGCTCTCTGCAAGATGCTCCCTATTAGGATCTTAGGGTTGAAACAAGCTGGTCTGGGACCTCAACCTTCAGGCTATAGGCCCTAGTGCTGCTCTGAGAGTGTCAAGGTAGCACTCACGCCTACATCTGGGAGATCTCCAACCATGTTGAATGGGAGTCAAACCAGAAGAAAAGGTAGGAACTGGTTCACATTTGGGGCTAATTGTTTTAATATCAAGTATTACTTACACATTTTATGGAGTCACTGGATGTTGGCAGCTTTATCATTGCTTTTAAAAATATAACTAATTATTTACACTAACAATTATAAAGGTAAAAATTAATCGATGATGCTATTTTATCTGATAGTACCTAGTACTTAATGAAATGTAGTCATTATCTTATTTGCTCTTTATTAATAATCTAAAAATCACAGTGCTAAATACTAATTATTAGTATTTACAAAAATTCTAAAAATAATGTAATAAAATACTATTATTTTGTATAGCACCTTATAGTTAATGAAATGCTCATGGCCATTATCTCATTTCTTCCTCAGTGTTATAAACTAACTATAAATGCTAACAAAACTGTAAAGATAAAAACATATTGACAGTATTTTAATAGAAATAATATTAATAAATTAATAATAGTGTTATTTAAACTCTATCCTATATATTGGTTATTAACAAAATTATAAAGGTTATATTAATTATTAATGAATGAATTAAAAATAACAATATTATTTTGTTTTATGTGGCTCCTTGTACTTAATGAAATGCATTCATGGCCATCATATCATTTCTCTTCATAACAATCCTATGAATTAATTGTAAATGTTAACAATGTTGTAAAGGTAAAAATACATCAACAAAATTTTTATTAAAATAAGAATAATAAATTAATTTCCATTTGAACTGAATTTATCTCCTGTGCTCTTCACCTTTACAAAATGGTAAAGATCACAGTCCTAAATACTAGTTATTAACATTAAAAAATCACAAAGCTATTAAACTTGGCTGTTTGTGAAATACATTCTTAGCCATTATCTCATTTGCTCTTCAAGGGATACTATAATGTAATTGTTAATGCTAACAACACTACAAAAATCACAACCCTAATTATTTACATAAACAAAATTATGGATAATATTGATAAATTAACAATGCCATTTTATTTTGTATAGTGCCTTGCAATTAATGAAATGAATTCATATCATTCTCTCATGTGCTCTTTACCTTAACAAAATGGTAAAGATCACAGTCCTAAATAGTGGATATTAACATTAAAAAAATTAAAAAGATATTTTTAACAACAGTGCTAATATAAAGAAAACAAATGCTTATTGGCTTAATAAGTAGCAGTGCCATTTTGTATTACCTTGCAACTAGCTAATCACAATCCTAAATCCTAACAATTAACATTAACAAAATCACGAAGATACTAGGATTTTGCTGTTAATGAAATGCGTTCACGGCCATTATCTCATTTGCTCTTCACAGTGATTCTATAAACTAATTCTTAATGTTAACAGACTTGAAAAGGTAAAAATACATTAACAAAATTTTAATAGAATAACAATGCTATTTTCCATGGTACTTGGCAATTAATAAAATGAATTCTATCATTATCGAATGTGTTCTTTACATTAACAAAATTGTAAAGATCATAATCTTAGTTTCTAGTTTAATATTAACAAAATTATGTGAATCATTAATACATAAATCACAATGCGATTTAATTTTGTCTATCAGCTTTCAGTTAATGTAATACATTCATAACCATTTTTTCATTTGTTCCTCAAAACAATCCTGTAAACCACTTGTTGTTGTTCATATTATAAAGCTCCTGATCCCAAATGCTAATGATTATCATTAACTAAATTATAAAGATCATATTAATAAATTCATAATAACACTCTTTATACACCACTTTGTAGTAATTAATGGACTGTGCTTATGTGATTATCTCATTGGTTCCTTGAGACAAAATTATGAAGATCATAATTCCAAATACTAATTAATATTTCCAAAATTATAGATATTAATAAATTAATAACAATTGTGTTTTATTTTGTATAGCACTTTGTAGAAAGTGAAATTCATTCGTAGCTCTATCTCATCCCCATTTTATAGAGTATCTGAAGCTTTGAGAAGTTAAAACAGGTTTCCCAGCTACTTACACACACATACACACGAGATGTCAGATAGGTAAAAATTCTTTTATTTTTAATAATATATTTTATTTTTTCAAAATACATGTAAAGATAGTTTTCAGAATTCACCCTTGCAAAATCTTGTGTTCCAAATTTTTCTCTCTCCCTCCTCATGTCCCCCCTCCCTTAGACAGCAAGCAATCAGGTATAGGAACATACTTCTACATTTATCATGCTGTACAAGAAAAATCAGATCAAAGGGGAAAAAACAAGAAAGAAAAGAACAAGCAAGCAAACAAAAAAGGTGAAAATACTGTGTTGTGATCCATATTTAGTTCTCATAGTTCTCTCTCTGGGTGCAGATGGCATTCTCTATCACAAGTCTATTGGAATTAGGAGTCCTACCAAATTCTTTTTTTTTTTTTTTTAAACACGGATACCTACACCAGGATGGGTCAAAACAAAGAAAATTATAGATCAGTTTCCAATGCAGGGCTGGTTCAATAACAGGAAAACTATTAGAATGATTGATTATATCAGTAACCAAACTTACAGAAATCATATGATTATATCAGTAGATGCAGAAAAATCATTTGACAAAATACAACACCCTTTCCTATTAAAAACACTAGAGAGCATAGGAATAAATGGAGTTTTCCTTAAAATGATAAATAGCATTTCTCTAAAACCATCAGCAAGCATTATATATAATGGGGATAAACTAGAAGCGTTCCCAGTAAGATTAGGAGTGCTCACTATTACCATCACTATGCAATATTGTATTAGAAATGTTAGCTTTAGCAAGAAGAGAAAAAGAAATTGAAAGGTGATGGCATACTTAGAGAATCCTAGAAAATCAATTAAAAATTACTCAAAACAACAATTTTGGCAAACTTGCAGGATACAAAATAAATGCACATAATGCACATTACCAACGAAGCCCAGTAGCCAGAGATAGAAAGAGAAATTCCATTTTAAAATAGATATATTTATAATTAACTGTATTATTATAAATTATCATTAATTATATATAATTAAAAATACGTGTTAAAATATAAAAATAATAAGATAATTTAAAATATTTGGGAGTCTACCTGCCAAGACAAAGCTAGGAACTATATGAGCACAATTATAAAACTTTTTCATACAAATAAAATTAGATCTCTTATTTATTCAATGCCATACCAATCAAACTGCCAATAAATTATTTTATAGGGCTAGAAAAAAATAATAACAAAATTTATCTGAAAGAACAAAAGGTCAAGAATTTCAAGGGAATCAATGGGGAAAAAATTGCAAACTAAACTAAACTAACAAATCTAAAACTATACTGTAAAGCAGCAGTCATCAAAACCATTTGGTGATAACCAATAAATAGAGTAAGGGATCAGTGGGGATAGGTTAGGTTGACAAGACACAATAGTCAATTACTGTAATAATCTAGGATTTGAAGATTATACAATGATCAATTCTGATGGGTGTGGTCCTTTCCAACAATGAAATGATTCACATCTGTTCCAGTAATCTTATGATGAAGAGTGCCATCTATACCCAAAGAGGACTGTGGGACCTGAGGGTGGGCTACAACATAGCATTTTCACTCTTCCTGTTGTTGTTTGCTTGCATTTGTTTTCTTTCTCAGTTTTTTCCTTCTTTATCTGATTTTTCTTGTGTAGCAAGATAACGGTATAAATATGTATACATGTATTGGATTACCTGCCATCTAGGTAATCTCTCTAGGGAGAGCGGGGAAGGAGGGGAAAATTTGAAACACAAGGCTTTGCAAGGCTCAATGTTGAAAAATTACTCATGCATATGCTTTGTAAGTAAAAAGCTTTAATTTTTTTTAAAAAAGAAAAAATAATAATTTAGTGTTTGATAAACCCAAAGACTCCAACTTCTGGAATAAGAACTCACTATTTAACAAAAATTACTGAGAAAATTGGTAAATAGTATGGTAGAAACTAGGCATTGACTGGCACTGAACACCCTATATCAAGATAAGGTCAAAATGGGTTCATGATTTAAATGTAAGGGGTGATACTATAAGCAGATTAGGAGAACAAGGGATATGCTACCTCTCAGATCTGTGGAGAAGGAAGGAATTTATGACCACAGAACTAGAGAACATTATGAAATGCAGAATGGATCATTTTGATTATATTTAATTAAAAAAATTAAAAAGTTTTTGTACAAATAAAAACAATGGAGCTAAGATTATTAGAAGGGAAGCACAAAATTGGGAAAACATTTTTGAATTCAAAGGTTCTGATAAAGGCCTCATTTCTAAAATATATAGATAATTGACTCAAATTTATAAGAATTCAAACCATTCTCTAATTGATAAATGGTCAAAAGATATGAATTTTCAGATGAAGAAATTGAAACCATTTCTAGTCATATGAAAAAATTCTTTAAATCATTATTTATCATAGAAATGCAAATTAAGACAACTCTGAGGTACTACTACACACCTCTCAGATTGGCTAAGATGACAGGAAAAGATAATGACGAATGTTGGAGGGCATGTGGGAAAACTGGGACACTGATACATTGTTGGTGGAACTGTGAACAAATCCAACCATTCTGAAGAACAATTTGGAACTATGCCCAAAAGGCTATCAAACTGCATAATCTTTGACCGAGCAGTGTTTCTGCTGGGCCTGTATCCCAAATAGGTCCCAACATGTGCACAAAAAGTTTTGTATTAGTCCTTTTTGAAGTGGCAACAAAAATTGGAAATAGTGGCTGCCCATCAGTTGAAAAATGGCTGAATAAGTTATGGTATATGAATGTTATGGAATATTACTGTTCTGTAAGAAATGACCAACATGGAGCCAGCTAGGTGGTGCAGTGGATAGATCACTAGCCCTGAAGTCAGGAGGACCTGATTTCAAATCTGGCCTCAGATATTTAACACTTCCTAGCTGTGTGACCCTGGGCAAGTCACTTAACCTCAGTTGCCTCAGAGGAAAAAAAGAAAGAATGAACCAATAGGGTAGTTTCAGAGAGGCCTGGGGAGACTTATATGAACTGAGGCTGAGTGAAATGAGCCGAACCAGGAGAACGTTGTACACAGTAACAACAAGATTATGTGATGATCCACTTTGATAGACCTAGTTCTCAGCAGTACACTGATCTAGGATAATTCCAATAGGCTTGGAATAGAAAATGCTATCCAGAGAAAGAATTATGACTGAATGCAGATCAAAGCATATATTATTTTTCACTTTTTTTCTTGTTGTTTTTCCCTTTTCTGATTTTTCTTTTACAACATAACTAATATGGAATTGTTTTAAATGATTGTGCATGTATAAAAAAACAAAGAATGGGCTTAAATAATATATAAATTATAATTAGATGCCTAAAATTTTACGATCAAAGGTGAAATCACTAGTAAAAAAGGGGAAAATCTAATTTGACTGGAAAATTAAATCGGGAGGTGGGGTAGAGTCTGGTGTTGGTGCCCTGTTGCTGAGCCAAATTACCCATTGTTGGTTTTATAGCTCTTTGTAAGGGGAAGTAACTATGAGAAATAACTTGCTCAGTCACATAGTTCTATGTGAGGTAGCATTTCTAATCTTCATGACTACACTTCCAGCCTTCTTATTCAGTCAAGTAAGTCAATAAGCATTCATTAATGAAATCTATTCAAAGCATACCTACTACATGACTGATACTGCTAAGAGCTGAGGGTACAAAGAAAGACAAAAGACAGTTCCTGCCCAAAAAGCTCTTGTTTTTGTAGTCTAATAGGGAAGACAACATACAAACAAGATGCATACAGGATAAATTAGTTATAGCCAACCAAAGGAAAGGAATTAGGAAATGCTTATTGTAGAGCATCTTAATTGTTTCTCAATGCACTGAGAACTTTAAAGTTATGCAAAGTTCAGTTATTAATTACATTTTTCATCTTTTTCATCCCTTTCTCCATTAAGCTGTTATGAAAGTATGGCTTTACAGAAGGATGCAAAACTATGGTCCATTTTTATTTGCTTGTGTTAATTTATTATTTAATACTGCTCTGGTGATTGTAATGATCTACCTTTAATTTGCTAGATTTTTATTAAATGATTCTGTTTATTTATTACACTATTCATAACAATTGTTGGAGCCTATTTTTAAATACATTGTTAATTTCAGCAAACTAAACTAATATTGATTTAATTGCATTGATAATATGAATCAGTTTTTATTAAGGTTCTCTTAGTATTGAGTGAAATAGGCAAAGCCTACATAGCGATTCCTGAAGTGCCCTGATATAAAATAATTATTATTAATAACACATAATCTGTGTGTGTGTGCGTGCTTATTGTGGAGGAAGTGCTTATTGTGGAGGAAATGCTTATTGAAGGAAGCCAGGAGGGAGAACCTTCCAGGCATAAGGGATAGCTGGTAAAAATGCATGGTCACGAGGGCAATTAGATGGTGCTAGAGTAGAGAGAGCCTTGACCTAGAAGTCAAGAGGACCAGAGTTCAAATGCAGCCTCAGATACCTAACTCCTAGCTATGTGACCCTGGCCAAGTCACTTAACCTCAATTGCTTGGCCAAAAAACACAAAACTATAAAAAGACTGTATGGTTAGGAAGGGCCAGGTTGCAATGCCAAAGATTTTGAATGCCAAACAGAATTTTATATTTGATCCTGGGAGTGTTAAGCGGTCATTGGAGTTTTTGTTTTTTGTTTTTTTGGAAGGGTGAGGGTAGTGTAACGTGGGTGGACCTGTGGTTTAGGAAGATGAATTTGCCAGCTGAGACAAGGCAAGCTACTGGAGTAATCCCGGGGAAGTGAAAAAGGTGTGTTGCGTGTGGTTGCAGGCAGTGTCATGAGTGGGCTTGAGGCAAATGACCTATGAGGCCCCTTCTGGCTCCAGATTTATGAGCCTAAGAGGTAGATTTAAAGTTGAACTTGGGGAAAACTTATTAACACAGCTTTCCAAAAGTGGAAAGGACTAACTGGGAAGATAATGATTTTCCCTTTGGTAAAGATCTTCAGAGACTAGATTATCATTACTTCTTGGGTCTGTTGGACTCTGAGTGGACTCTTGTTTAACTTGGACAAGATGGCCCATGATCTCTTCAGAGACAGATTCTGTGATTTTGTTCGCCCAAGATGTAGTTTCCTAATTTCCTAATAGTGCTCTGCAGCCAATCACTCATGGCTCCTTACTTCCCCAACCTCGTACCTTCCAAGAAAAGCTCTGCCCTTCCTGTTTCAGAATTGAAGGGAGCCTTTGGCCCTGGTTGATATTATTGGCAGAAGCAGTAAGGGCCCAGAAGCCCCAGACCAGGAACATGGAAAAAGTCATGTTTAGCATTCTGGGATTTTGTGAAAAGGTAACCAAATGGGACACTTGATATATTTGGTTTTTGTACCATCTAAATTTTCTTCCCTCTATATCATTTCCCCACCCAGGGAACCTTCTTATAGACCAGACTTTTTTTTTTTAAGGAAAAGAAATCTATTTGGTGGTCTTTTTTGTTTTTTGTTTTTTCCTTTTTTTAATCACAGATGTTGGGGGGGGTAATGTTCTACACCCTCTAACTCCATGAAGGAAAAAGGCCTGTTTTTTAAAGGCAAACTTTTTTGTTGTGATTTGTTTTTTATTGTTTTGGGACAGTGACTTTGCAAGCCCCATTCTTTCCAAGTTACCTAGAGGAATCCATTATGGTGAAATGAATGTTTAGCAGATGGTTTAGCTGTGTATGTCAGATGATTGGAATTTAGGCTCAGGCCTCCACTGTACTTCTTTATAGATATTTATCTGTAGATTGATGCTAGGACCTTGTGAGGCAGCAGTCCCTTGTTAATCTTGCAGCTTGACATGCAACTATTGGCCTAAGACTTGATGTTCCCAGATCAGGGTTAGCAGCTTGTGCTATTTCTATCCAACTTCTCTTATTTTATGTGAAACTTTCTTTTTTCAGATTGATGATGATGAACCAGGCTATGACCTGGACTTGTTTTGCATCCCTAAGCATTATGCCCAGGATTTGGAGAAAGTATTCATTCCTCATGGGCTTATCATGGACAGGTCAGTGAGAATTTCAATTGATCAGAATGCCAAGTCTTTACAAGTGTCATTTATTTTTTAATTACAAAACAAATGTAATGTTGAGAATGTTGGTTACTAATGTATGTAAAAGATTTGAAAACTTTATTTGTGCAACTCAAAGGTATATCAAATTTAAATAGGACTTTGGTTTTAAAGCAAGACACCATCAAGACCAATCTCTTGTCAGGAAAGTGGCATGGTGAGTAAGAGTATTGAACTTGAATACAGGATATGGAAGATCTGGTTCAAAACCTATCAGCTCTCTGATAGCAGACAAGATGTTTAATCCATCTGGTCCTTAGTCTTGTCATCTGTAAGATGGACTGACAGGTCATTCCAGCTTTGACTTTCTGATTCTTTGGGTCCCAGAGAAATTTTAGTAGCTGAGATTGGAACCCTGGCCATCTGACTCTGGGTCCAGTTCTCTTGCCACTGTTCCGCTACCTTGCTTCTTGTTCTCCACGTTTTAAAATCCTCTTCACAAAAACCTAAAAATACTACTTTTCCAATCCAAAAGGCTAATCGTGAAACAACCACATAGAAGATTGAGGCAATGGACTAGTTATATTATACGCTTTTAGATGGGATCATTGCCTTTGCTTAATTGTGTGTGGGGATGGGGAGTGAGATGGGGGTGGAAAACAACTGAGAAAAACAAAAGTATCAAGGAAACAATCTTTAAATTAAAAAACATTATTGGATAGTGGAAATCTCTAGTAATGAGTATTATAGGAGAAAAATGGAACCCCGAGTCAGATGGTAGAGAACATGGAAAACGCTTCTATGAAACTACCAGTTATATACTGGCCTTCCCATTACTGAGAAATTCAATGGGGCTGAAGTACAAAAGACTAAATGAAGCTATACATCTTCTGTGTAACAAGGTGCACTGAGGACACGAATCACTGGTGGATACTATATTTCTCCTGTGCTGGATTCTTGAATGAATTTTTTTTACCTCAATGAAATCAAATCTCTTAGGAGGCAGTGAGGGAGTGGGGTAGATGAATACAGTTCAAGACTTGGGTTCAGGGAATTTTAGGGAAGAGTATTCAATATTAAACACATTCTGTTAAAATCTTGGTTTGGTTTTTGGTTTTTTGGTTTTTTGTTTTTTCAATTAGGACTGAACGTTTGGCACGAGATGTGATGAAGGAGATGGGAGGCCACCATATTGTTGCACTCTGTGTCCTCAAAGGTGGCTACAAATTCTTTGCTGATTTGCTGGATTATATCAAGGCACTGAACAGGAATAGTGACAAATCAATTCCTATGACGGTAGATTTTATCAGACTGAAGAGCTACTGTGTAAGTATATTCAAGGTTGTTTAAAGTGATTGAAGAGTCCCCTGTGGCAGGATTGTTAGGAATGGGTTTTTACATGGGAATTGAAGGTTTTCTGTCCATTTTCTGTAAAGCCTGAGCCTGAGCCATTGGTTCTCCGAAGCACTAAATTCTATGGTTTTCAATTTTTATTTAGTGTGCTTTTAACACAAAAGTAAATCTAAGTCTATGACTACATGAATTTAAAAAAGTTGTGGCGTTAGCGATTCCTTTTCAAAACTACCTTTGGCACTTGTGGCATGTCTGCACGAGGTAAGTTTTTGTCCTGAGAGGATAGATTTGGCCACTTGGAGCCGAGCCTGAAGAAAGGTAGGTTGCATAATAGAATTTTTGATTAAAATTTGATAAAAATTTGATTAAAACCTCTTTCCCAAGCAGTGATTGTCCTGAGTCTGAGCAATTGCTACAAACCAATCAGATTCTGTTTTTGTTTTGTTAAAACAGAAGTCTTCTGTTGCTTCTGAATTTCTATAGAAGTAATTGACTATGTAAATGTTATGGGATGAATTGTCCATGAACAATGAGAGCGCTGTGTCCATTTGTGATTTTTATACATATATATATATATATATATATACACATATGTATGTATGTGTATATATGTATGTATGTATATATGTGTGTGTGTATGTGTGTGTGTGCTTTTGGGAGTCTTGGGGCTTTCATCATTTTCCTCTGTGGAATTATACACTTTTTTTCCACAGATCATGCTGGAAACATTCTTATTTTCATCATGATTACTTTCTTCCTCAATAAGCCTGTTATTTTGTCTCACTTCCCTCAAAAGATCAGAGCAAAATGTCATATTCGCCATTTCTGTTCTTTCCTCAGAATGCGTGCCAGTTTTCATAGAAAATTCCTCATGGGGGGTATTTTCTTTGAAAATGCTTTCTCTTTCAATTTAAACTAGGGTGCAGGCCTCATTCGCACAATGGTTTGCTTGTCTGAAGGAATTAATCCCTTGGTACTTATGTCTGTTGGCAATAGACCAGACCATTTAGTGTGGATGTTGTCTTCCCCACCACCATCTTGAAAGTTTGGGTGCCAGCTCAAGCTCGGGCTTCCATCCCTAAAGCTTCTTGTAACACGCCAGATGTCTAACTTGTACATTTGTTTAACTGCACACAAAATTTGAGAATCTTTGTGCTAAATAAGGCTCATTCATTAATTTTTTTTTTGTGAGCAAGCAAAACAATACTGGCCCTTGCTCATTGGACACAGCTGTTGGTGGCAAGGCTGACTGACCTTGAGGTTGCAGCTGTTACAAGCTAAAACTTGTTGCAGTATGTCTCCATTAGGAGCCGGTCTGTTCCTCTTCCACTAGCCACCTGAGAACATTGGCGATGGATTTTTTTTTTTTTTTAAATGACCAAAACTCATATGCCTAGGAAATTGGACAGAGAACTTTTCCTTTTAAGAAAGCAGAGATGAGTAGAAGAAATAATTGCAGTGAATGAAATCCATTTGTTTTGAACTAAAAAGTGTTAAGAATTAAATACTCTTCTCTACTGCTCTTAATAGCTATACTTCAAGGAAGGGCATGGGCATATTTGAAAATTTGATTCTGCTTTTCAGATTTTTATTCAATTAAAGTTATTTAGATTGTTTTAAGATCCTAAGGAATTATCACAGTGCACTTTAATGTAAAACTACTGGTTTGAAAATGTCTAGTTTTTTGATTATTTAAAAAGAAAAGCAGATTTTCCTACTCTGATTTTTATTTAAGAAATGGGAGCAAATCCTGAACAATATTCTCTTAGAAATTATAAACGGGGGAAAAATCAAATTCTTAAAAATGTTCTCCTGCTAGACAAAATTCTGGGAGATTTTTAAGGATCTGTAAATTCCATTAGAATGTATATCCTCTCCGTCGATACAGATCTTAACCCCTCTGTAACTTTATTAATTTGGTTGGCAGAGAGTTGCTCTAGCTAAAAATGTCATTTGTTTCCTTTTTGCCCTCTCCAAACTTGGGATGTTCTTTAAACAACAGACATTACAGAGCCTGTATTTGAAGCCTTTCCAGCTTGGTAGGACCTGGTGGAGCATTTGCTCCACTGATATAGTCTTAGAAAATCCAGGGTGCCTACCGCATCACATTGAGGCATAACATTGTAGTAGAAGCAAAATAATTCTTTTTTTTTTTTAAATCATAATGACTAATTTCTGTCTTGTGGCTATCCACGTGAATCTTTTAACTTGTAACTATTTTAAAAAATTTGTTGTTGAAAAACATTTGTTTTGAGAAATAATTTTTTAAGAATTTGGGAAGAGGGCAGTGAAATCATGAAAAGAGTGTATTTGAAGTATACACATGGAAAGCGAGTGGAAAGTTTTAAAAACTGGAAGCTTAATTTCTTAAATCCATGAAGTGGAGATTAAAATTGTTTATGGGATCAGCTAACATTAATGGGAGGAGGATAAAATGAATTCACATGCTGATCTCTAACCACTTGTTTTAAAGTTATTTTAAAACAGTGAATTATAAGCTAGATAATCCGTATTAATCTTGAAACTTTCTATAAGCTATTAAATTTTCTGGCTATGCAAAAAAAAAAAAAAACCATTACTGATGCATTGTTTGTGCAAATGTGATTTCCTGTTCAATTTTTATTTCATTTCACACTAATAAATTTTTTGTTAAAGTATCTTGGAAGGGCAATAAAGTTTGAACAGTGTAAGAGTTTTGTCCCAGATCTCTGTTCTTAAGTCATGACAGGTAAGGGTGACAGGGCATTTGCCATTTTTGTGTCATAGTCAATAACCAAAGGGAAAGTTTAAATGATCTGATATGTGCCTAAAATAGGATTAGTCTGATCATGAATAGTATTAAAAGAAAGTGTTCTAAATGCCTCTCCTTTAAAAACAAAATGTATTCCTTTCTGATATTGCTATTTTCTCCTATCTCTCCCTCCCTTATGCCCCAATTTCTTCTTTCCCATTTAAAAAAAAAATCTGTGAAGACTTTGAAATCTCACACTACATGGGAAACTTAAGAATTATGATCTGTTGACAAATGTTCACGCCTCCCTTGGGGCTCATGCCCTATTTCTTTCTTCATTCCCTATTAGTAGAGACTTCTGCTTGAAAACCAGCTATTCATTTTCGCCTCTTCCAGCAGCATTCCTCATTCATTACAGCCAAGTCACAACCGTCAATCTTCAGTGACACTCACTTGCTAAGGGTCATGAATAAGCAGCTGCTTCCTGCTTCAAGATTAAAATGACTTTATAGGCACTTGGATAGATCTGTGATCTCCTTGATACACGGGCATTCCTTCCAGCGATGCAGATCTGCAACACCAATCACGCCTTCTTATCCTGTGTGCCTCTTGTCCATGTCCTCCTGTAGATCCTCCACAGGGAGTCCACCCAACGTGCTTGGATAGGAGCCTTCCTCTAGATCTCTTGACAACGCACGGATACCGTTGGAGCGTATGGCTTGTCCATCTGTTGTCCCTTGTTCTCACTACATGACTGACCCACCTTCCTTTCCAGTTCTACATCTCTCTGGTGACTTCCTTTATACCACTTCTCCACAATTCTTGGCTGGTAATATACTGCAGCTTCTTCTTTTCTGGGTTCACTTATAGCAAGAATTCAAGATCAACAGGATTTCATTCCTCTAGTCAATGTCCCTTCATTCCCTGGATAAAGATCTCAGAGTTAGAGCACCCAAGGCTGATTAGTTTGTTTAGAAACTTGACAGGCATCAACAAACGTCAGCATTTCCATAGACAAAGAAGTACGAGGGAAATGAAGAATTGTATTTGAACCCGTCCCTGTGTTTCACCTTAATCTTTAGCTTCGTATATATCATCCCCTGCCCCCTTCTCTACCGCTTGATCTTCATCAGTCCAGTAGAAGAAAGAGAAACACTGGCCATTTTGTATTTTTCTTTGTTCTCAGTTACCATGGCCAAAGAATTCGTTATCAAGTGGCTAACTTGCTGGTGATGAGCTTCCTCATAATTAGCTAGGCTGATCCTTGGAAAGCAGACTTGGTCTGTTGCCAAGACCTATTCAAAGCCTTTACAGCATAGTAGAACCTGCCAGAGCTTGAGCTCCTAACCACCCCTGTACTACGGTGAAGCATTGAAGGCGAACTCAGCAGATACGGATTTTTCAAAGGTTATTGATTGCACACACATAAAAACATCAATATACAGTTGCCATTTGATGGCTGATGATAATTAGAAAAACTTCAAGAATCTGAGAGTTGGAAAGGACCACAGAGGGTCACCTATTCTAATTCATGTCTGAATGAGTGGTCATCAGCTTCCACTTGAAGAGCTCCAGCGATGGGGACCCTACCACCTCTCAAGGAGACGCATTCCATTTTGGAACTGCTCTGAGCTAGGAAGTTTCTTCTTACATTGAGCCCAAATCTGCCTCTCTGCAACCTTTACCTGCTGCTACTGGTTCTGCCTTCTGGGGTCTATTAAGTCAAACCGTTCTTCCCCATAATAGCCTTTTAAACATTTCAAACCATCCAACCTCCTCCCCCTCTCCCCCAAGTCTTCTCTTCCCAGGCTATTATAATACATCCCTAGGTCTTTCAACTGATCTTTGTATCACATGACCTTCAGTTCCCTCAGCCTCCTGGTCACCCTATTCTGGAGATGCTTCAGCTTGGCAATGTCCTTCCTAAAACATGGCTCTTCAGACCTGCACACAGTACCTCAGATTGTGATATGACCAGAGCAGGAGAAGAGAATCGTAGCTCGTTGTGTGTTTTCTTCTAGTCCTTTATGTTGTAGCTTTCAGTTTGACCTTTGTGTGCATGTGTCTGTAGTTAGTAACTTGGATGAAAATTGGCTATATATCTTGACATTCGATTGCTTAAAGCTTATCTTCCATAAACATATAAAAAGCAAATAGAATTCATGACTGCACCAAAGGGCAGAGTGCAAAAATCCACTTGATTTAAATAATTAGGAATGGGAATATGGCATATCCATGGTGGTCATCGGGAAATTTGCTCCAAACCAGCTCAAAGACCAGTGTCCCATCCCCCCGTTCCCCCCGCCAAACATGGGGCGTGGCCCTCTCCCAATTACTTGGGTAGGTAGATGGCCATTCGGCTAGAACTATTCATTGCTTTGGAGCTGGTAGTTTTTCAGTTTGGGGTCTGAGGAATTCAGTTTTCTCAGGATTCCATGAAGATGCCAGAAAAGAAAGTAGTTGTGGTGAATGAGTCTAATTTGTGCCTTCACCATTCAGCCCTGGCCCCAACCCAGGATCCTAGCGTTTCCCAAAAAGAAAAGAACAAAGGGTTCCACAGACTAAACAATCTGGAGACTATGTGCCCTGGAGTAGCAATTAATAACAACATTGTCAAAGAAAAAAATAACATCATCTCCTCCAGGTTGTGAGGGTACTGTGTAGTATTAAATGCCAGCACAGTGCTCAGCGGCACGTAACAAGTGCTGCATTGAGATTTGTTGTTATCCCATATGATGACTTAAGTTCCTTAGAGTTCTAAAACTCTAAAGCTTGCCTTGATCTTCTCATCTCTTTCCTAATGGAGAATGGAGGGAAGGGAGCATGGTTCGAGTGTGTGTAGGCCTATGTGCGCACACACCTGCACGCAGTGTGCAGGTGTGTGTGTGTGTATTGTATGGCATCTGTGTTGTACACACGTGTATCCATGTGATATGTGTGTGTGCATGTATATGACAAAGCTTTAGGTACACATGCTCCAGTCAGATCTCGTGCCTCTTCGAGCCCTAGCAGGCTTTTTAACCAAGTTGGAAAGGCTTCGGGATAGGCCGGATTGGTTATGCACTATATGTCCTGAACCTAGGCTAACTAAGTATGGAAAGGCTTCTACCACCAGGCTGGCCACATAGAGATGAATTTTTTTGGTCACAGCAACTCTTCAGGACCCTCTGAAATCATAGAAGGGTCACGGTCTGTGTCAGTGGAAGGAGGGGCCTGCACTGACAGGACCACAGATCCCCAAGGTATATGCACTGTAGACCTTTTTGTACCTGTATAGAATACGGTTAAGGGGTAGGAAAGGTGGAGGAAGAGACCAGCTGGATACCGGGGAGATGAGAGTGTCCCAGCAAGTAAGCAGGTAGACTGAGGATAGTTGGAAAGCACTTTCCTAATGGCTTGAAAGAATATACTTTCCTGCTTTTTTTCCTCTGTGTGATTCTGTTCTGAGCAGAACCCCACGGAAGACAGAGCCCAGCAGCCACCCGTTGCCCATCCCAGCACCCCCATTTCCCGCTGCCTTTCGTACAGCTGCCCCACCGACAACACAGATATGGATGTGAACCACATCCGGGCGCAGAGCTTCCTCTTCGGGTGTGAGCTCAAGGCAGACAAAGATTTCCATTTCAAGGTGGGCAACGAGCAAACCGAGCACCAGCTTTCCCTGAAAACAGTGAGCTTGGGAGCCAGCGCCAAGGATGAGTTGCACGTCGTCGAAGCCGAGGCCCTCAATTTTGAAGGCAGCCCGACCACGGTCACTCTGGCATCACTGAAATTGTCTGTGCAGCCCACTGTTTCGCTCGGTGGCTTTGAGATTACCCCACCGGTCGTCTTGCGTCTGAAATGCGGTTCCGGGCCCGTGTATGTTAGTGGCCAGCATCTGGTTGCGCTGGAGGAAGATGTAGAAGAAAACAATGTGAAAGTTGTGAACCTGCCTGCCAAGCGAGCTGCTTCTGAAGTTGATGACAAGATTCCCCCCAAAAAGGTAAAACTGTCGGAGGAGGAGGAGGAGGAGGAGGAGGAGGAGGAGGAGGAGGAGGAAGAGGAGGAGGAGGAGGAGGAAGAGGAGGAAGAAGATGATGAGGCAGAGGAGGAGGAGGAGATAGAAGAGGTAGATGAGGATGAGGTGGAGGTGGAGGATGAGGAGGAGGTAGAGGAGATTGAAGAGGAAGAAGAGGAGGAAGAGGAGGAAGAAGAGGAAGAAGAAGAGGAAGAAGAGGAGGAGGAAGAAGAGGAGGAGGAAGAAGAGGAAGAGGAGGAGGAGGAAGAGGAGGAGGAGGAAGAAGAGGAGGAGGAAGAAGAGGAAGAAGAAATCGAAAACAATAATCCTCTTGAAAATAAGTCTGATCCTGATAGTCCAGCACAGAATGGACAAATGCCCAACTTAGAAGAGGAGACAACAGATTCTGAGCCGGTTACCCCCAAATCAAAAAGCCAGGAGTCTTTTGAAACTGAGGAAAAGGTTACCCCAAGTCCTCAAGAAGCTAGCTCTCCTGAGGATGCTAAAGAAGACATTCAGGCAAGCACAGAAAACGGTAGTTTATTCTTTCCCTAAAGTAGAAGGCAAGGTCCACAACCTTAAAGACTTGCTTTGGGCTGTTCAATTCCAGAGGCTAGTCACCATCTCAGCCGCTTGAGATCTCTTCTTAACTTTGTTCAGATTTGTCCATCATTCCATTGCTGTGAGAGTTGCTCTTTGGCTGTCCTTTTTCTAATGTAGAGTAAGAACTTTTCCCTGCCGAGCCTTAGACATGGCATTGAGGGTACTTTGCCAAGAATGTGTCATCCATTTTAACAATGCAGTTCTTCCCTTGGATTCATTTACTGGGGACTTAGACTTGCAGTGATATTATGGGGGAAAGTAGGAATAGTAGTCAAACGAAGGGAAATGAGAGAGAAACAACAGAAAGGAAATCAATTCAGTATTTGAATGAAATTAATTGGGGAGGGCTCTATTCTACCCGATTTCCATCAGGATGGGAACTTCTTCCATTGATTGCAGCTCATCGGCAACTCGACTAACAGTCTAGATTTCAAGAGTTGCCTGCTGCTCTAAGTGATTAAGTGATTTGCTTGTCACTAGCTATTATCTATCAGAGGCAGGACTGAGTTTTTTCATTATTATTTTCATTATTATTCCAACGCTAACCTTCTCTTCACTAAGCCAGGTCACTACTCTAATGAGCTTTGGGGAAAAAAAAACAATTAGGTATATTTTGCCTTATTTAGTTAACCCTGGCTGCAAAGAGCAGCTGATTACAAACCACCTTTTTTTTTTTTAAATTTCATCTCTACCTGCATTTCAGAATCTTATTTATCATTAGATTTCCATTAAAAAGTGAGGATGTGAATCCAGAATAAAAAAATTACCCCTAGATGCTGAGTTGATCTTTTTGCTTCGCAAGAAAGAGTTTAAGATGCCCAGCAGCTTAGCAAGAGTGCCCAACACTCCCTTAGCAGCGTAACGGCAAGGTGCTCAGGCCCACCGCTTCCCAGGCCAAGATTCCTCTCTTGCATCTTCCCACACCTATGTTCTTATTTCCACTTTCATGCCAACTCCCTGAGAACTAAGGAATATTTCCTGTGCCTCTCCAGTTACAATTTCTAAGATTGTTTCCCCTCGTCCTTCTTTCTCACTTCTTTCTAACTCAACACAACTATATAGAGAGTAACGTCCCAATGGCACAAACTGCTAACTTGTGAAATTTTCTCATTGGTCCTTGGGATGTTGTAAATAAGTTTTTTTCTTTTCAAACAGAATGACCAGTCAACAGGGGACATAAAAGTGATTGGTGGAGATGATCTCTCAACTTTAACTGGAAAGGTTTGTACAGGGGGTTAGAAGGAAAGAGCATCCCGTGTTCACGGATTCGTTGGAGTGGACACTACCATGGCTTTATTCCGATGCTGTGGAGTCCGGTTACTTCTTAGAAAACATCTAGTGTTTTACTCTACAACATATGGGTGCATATAAGCTTAAGACCACACCAGATTTGGGGGATAATATCTGCAGGGTTTGTAGATGTCTTGTAAATGATGTTTACCACCCACCTACCTCTAGCATCAAGAACTTGATGTTCAAACAAAATTTTCTCTATTGACCCCCAAATTCACCCCATCCTAAACTCCTTAGTCTTCTCAAGAGGACCCCTATCATTGCAGTTCCCTACACTCACAAAGCTCAGAGTATTCCTTGGCCTGTTGCCTCTCCTTCACTCCCACAGCCAATCCCATCTCTACAGTATTTCTTAGTTCCATCCAAGCTTCTCTCCACTCGTGACCCTTCTCACCCCTTGCTGAGATTATTGGAACAAGTTTCTAATTAATCTCCCTGATCCAGTCTTTCTACTCTCTTCATATCCTCCACATGATGCTGTGATGATATTTCCTCAGAAATAGTCATTTGAAGGTACAAGATTACATTAGCAGAACCAGATGTAGTATAGTCTGTGGCTCAAAACTGCAACCCTGACTTTCCATGGCCTGAACTCAGGATCATAGATAGAGAGATGGAAGAGCTTTCCAAGGCCTAGTGCTATCCCCTCCATTTACTGCAAAGGAAAATGAGGGAGATGAAGGGACTGTAAAGCTGGAAAGGGAACTCAGGCCCCCAGAGCTTACTCCAACTCCATTACATTGACAGAAATGAACCACTTCTTTTAAACAGTGTTTCTGTAAGTACAGTTCCATAGAGCTTTTCAAATTTGAGAACCCCTTGTAGCAGCAAGAAATTTCACAGATCCCTGCATAATAGTAGTGTACTATTAGTACCCATGGATGAGAAAAAGAAATATATGGTGCTTGATGAGAAAAAGCTCCTGTGAATCCAGTAGTGCTTTGAAATGGATGTGTCTCATTGATTACAACAGCATCATTGGGAAAATGAATACATATATGTGTGGGGCAGTCTGTCTACCTGAAGGTATGTTTGTTTATTTGCATATAGAGTTGCAGGCCCTTTGCAAAGCCACTATACCCCTCTCTTCACCACCATCCATGTGGGCCTCTAGCTCAATGTTTGGGAAGCATTATTACCCTAGTCTTGGAATGGGGTTGGGAATTAAAAACCTTTATTTTCTGACTTGAACATAATGATTTTCACCTTGTTCTTTTCTTTATTCTAGAATGTCCTGATTGTTGAAGTAAGTATTATTGTAACTGTTGGTGTTTTTTCTGGTGATTGATTTAAACGGAGAGATAGTTGCAACACTTATTAGTCACTGTGCTGAGCACTGGGCAAACGGGGAAGGCATTGCAGAAAGGAGAGCTGAAGAGGGTGAGAGGGAGGAAGCTTCTTATCCCTGTGGGATCAGTGTGGGGGGGGACCTCAAAGGAGAAGTTTCTCATGGCGGAAATGCAACAGGCAAGGAGGCAGAAGATGATTCTGGGGGTATTTATAACTTAAAACACCTTTAGAGGTAAAAATAGGACAAGAATGGCGTCTCGGAACCTGAGCATCTCATCAGAAGGCTCATTGAAGTGGTTTAAGTTTGAAGTAATGAGATTTTTTAAAAACATAAATGTTCTCATATTTTCACTTTTCGTTGTTTGCTTTTTTTCCCTCATTTTCCCCCCTTTGATCTAATTTTTCTTGTGTAGCATGATAAATATGGAAATATGTTTAGAAGAATTCTACATATTTAATCGGTAATGGATTATTTGCTGCTGGGAGTAGGGGAGAGAGGGAGGAAGAAAAATATGGAACACAAGGTTTTGCAAAGGTGAATGTTGAAAACTATCTTTGCATATATTTTGAAAATAAAAAAAGCTATTATAAAAACCAACCCATGAATGTTCAAGAACTTAGATAGCCAATGAGGGATACCATTTCAAAGTCCCTTTTAACAAAAATGTCATTTTCTTTCCCTGCCCGACCTTATTTATGACTCTTCACTCCAATGATCATAATTATAGAGAATAAGCCTGTGGTTTCATTGAATGTGCAGGCAAAGAGAACTTTCTCTAACAGAGTAGTTGAAGGCAAACCTCTAAGGCTCTTCCAAAGGCAGGGCTAGTAAATGTCCAGAGCAGGACCTCCAAGCCTTTTCAGGCTTCTGGACACTGGTTTTCTCTTCACTAACTCAATTCCCTCAAGCTGGAGTTACAGCTGCTACTTACAGAAAACTCAGATTTACAGGGGAGGTAAATATAAAGACTCATTAGCCTCCTCTTTCAGAGGAGGAAGCAAATGTTCCTAGGGGCCATTTGG
Organism: Myrmecobius fasciatus; assembly: GCA_023553655.1. Taxonomy (NCBI): domain Eukaryota; kingdom Metazoa; phylum Chordata; class Mammalia; order Dasyuromorphia; family Myrmecobiidae; genus Myrmecobius; species Myrmecobius fasciatus. The sequence goes on along the minus strand of JAJPUD010005678.1, from coordinate 95,821 downwards.
GTCATCCAAAGAGATAAGGTGGGGCTGGCCTAGCCTCCTAGTTCTCTGGGCATTTTTGTGTTTGTCTCCATGACCGACTGGTGGCTGTTAGATCAGAGCCACCTTGAGAGGACAAACATTTGCAACTTGGAAATCAAGAGTTTAAAATGTTGGGAAGCTTTACTTTGTTGTACAGCCTCAATATTTTTTATTGACTAAAGTGGGCCCTCTTTGACAACTCAGTAATAGTTGACAGTTCTTTGAAGAAAATGTATTCTGGGCTGTGCACTTTATTTCTTACCAGGAGATATTAGTATAATGGAAGAACACAAAAGTTGTACGTGGGATTCAGGCACGTGTCCCTGTTTGGTTTTAAGTGGGAGCTTATCTGTTTTTTGAATGAGAAGATGTAGCCACATTTCTCAGTGCTGGAATTCAGTTGCAGCTGTGTTTAAAAGCCATCTTGGAAGGAATTGGAACCGTTTAGGGGCAGTGGGTCTTTTTTTTTAAACATGAAAGTCAATCCAATCTGATTATTCCCTGAGTGTTTGAAGTAAGATGTTCATACATCAGTCTTGCTAACAACCAACAGTTGCAAACTAACTTATTTCTAAATTGTTATTTTTTAAAAAATAGTCAAGGACTTTGGTTGTTGAACTTTTCCATGTCTTCAGTAGATTCGATTGCTAAGGAAGCAGGGCCTGCAGCCCCTGAAATAGTTGCCAGATTGGGGGGGGGGGGAATTGTCACTTCCTGACTTGATGGCCACTGGGGTGGTTGGGGCTGTCCTGGCCTTCTCTTTCCTAACTTCTACTTGAGGGGTTTGAACTAAGCTAACCTCAAAGGTTTTTCCACTTGAAATTATTGATCCTTTAATCAGTAAGAGCAAACTTTTTTTTGGACTTTACAGTAGTATTCCATTTTTCCTATTACATGTAAAGATAGTTTTCAACATTCCCTTTCTTAAAAGAAATTTTTTTTGAGTTCCAAATTTTTTCTCCTCCCCTCCCCAAGACAGTAAGAAATCTGATATAGGTTCTCCGTGTACGATCATTTTAAACATATTTCCATATTGAGTCATGTTGTGCAAAAAAAAATCACAAAGGGGAAGAACCATTGGGGGGGGGGGGAAGCAAACAAAAAAAGGATGAAAATAGGCTGCTTTGATGTGATAATCTGTACCCCACCGCAAAAAGTCAGCATTTTCAAATTCATGAGAGACAGAGCTATGAGATTCTTGCCACTTTGGATATCTTTAAGGAAATACAGGTCTGCATGAGTGCAATAGCACTGAACTCCAGGCTTCCCCAAAACCCCATTCAGGGGCTGGAGGACCCACTGCCCTCACCTCTGTCCTCCTGAGTGTGGAAAAACGATGGAGATAACATGAGAACGATTGCTTCCTGTTATCACTTGTGTTAGGAAGAGACTCGTTAACAGTTTGGTCCTTTTGTTTTGTGTTTCTTCCATTGCTGTTTCTTACCTACAGTGAGGAACTGTGGAGAATTGAAGGTGCTACTTTCCTTTGTTGTTTTTAACGTGTTCTTTTTTTACGATCAGGACATAATTGACACGGGTAAAACCATGCAGACTTTGCTTTCCCTGGTCAAGCAGTATAATCCAAAGATGGTGAAAGTAGCCAGGTATGTCATCCTGATAGTAAGTAGCTTTTTAATTTTCAGTGCATCAAAAAGTCCTCACTTGACTTTTGGTTCAACTGTTGCTCTATAGTAAGTGGTTTTCATTAACCTTTGAATTTTCAAGAAGTAGTCTTTAAATCTCGTATTCCACAACATGGTAAATAAAGCATCTCTGAGCTTTTCATGACTACACAACAATTGCTCATCATCTATTCTTTCTCTTTAATCATCTTTGTAGACCGAAGGTGCCTCATTATAGTAACCCCCTTTCCCATACCCTCAATCATTTGACTGAATTTTGAAACATCGAACTCAGAGCCTCGTAGCAGATTTCAAGGTTCACCTTTCACTTCCACCACTTTTTAGCCTTTCTCTTTCATCTATGTCTCTCCCTTTATTTTTTCTTTTTTCACAGCTTGCTGGTGAAAAGGACACCTCGAAGTGTAGGATACAGACCTGACTGTAAGTACATTGCTTTTCGGTTTCATGAATTTCAGCCTAAAATTGTGTTAATATATAAAATGACATGGATGTTGAAAACTGCGTCGGAAAGATGTGTGGGCAAGCATTTCATTCCCTCACATTATGTTTTCTGTATCTTAGTGATAAATTCTGATTTCTTTTCAGTTGTTGGATTTGAAATTCCAGACAAATTTGTCGTTGGCTATGCCCTTGACTACAACGAATACTTCAGGGACTTAAACGTAAGTAATGCTCTCGTTTTTAATAACATTTCAGAAAGAAAATTGTTTTGTTTCTCTATGCCTCATAATTTCAACGGTCTGGTAATTCCCAGTAGGCACGTTAAGCTCCTGTCCAGAACAGAAATTCTCGGAGCTGGCGCCTGACCAGGATAGGGAATGTTCCCGCCAATTGGAGCCCCTTGAACAACTTGCTCTTGATATTTGTCCATGAGAAACCAAACTTAAAGAGAGGTTTCATTCATTCCCCCTGGAAATGTCAGAATCCCACTCACTAATGGCAAGAGTCACACAGATACCTTTGTGAAGGGTTGGAGGAGATGAGGGAAAAAAGTCAAGTTGAACGTAAAACACAAATAAATGTTGTCTTCTGTCTTAGAACATGCAATCAATTCTTGCCTCCAAGATCAATCATTCTGATTCCTAATGTTTCCTTCCGGCTTTTCTTTCTCCAGCATGTCTGTGTCATTAGTGAGACTGGCAAAGACAAGTACAAAGCATGAGATGCAACTTGGTGTGCAGAGAAGCTTTGAAACACTTGGGGGAAACCCATCAACTTCACCTCTGGACCACCAGCTAAATTTGTCCAATGTTTCAGCCCTGTGACCATCTGCTTATTAGAGCTTTTTGCATGTACTGTATCTTGTCTGTTTTATATTTTAGGAATGTCAAACAGTTGCTGCAGTTCTGATTGCTGTTTCATTTGCACTACAAAACCTAAAGAGACTATCACTACCCCTGGGTGGGTTGTATTGCTTGAATTGCTGTTTGACTTATGAATGGGAAATTACTTAAACCACACCGACACTGAATTGAAATAGTTAAAGTATTGTGAATGTAAGAGATGTTTAAAGAGGATATATTGATTTTTTTAAATTGGTAATTTAATTTTATATGTTACTGAAAATGCAGAGAAGTTGATTGAATATTGTTAGTAAACACCTTTTCGGTGTCAAAGAGGGAGCAGTCAATTTCAGTATCTGTTCCAGTTCTGTTACAGAATCCAAGAAGTTTTGATTATTTTATGATAACCCTACCTAAACCCTAGCTATCTCCTGGAATTATATTACATTATTATTTCAAGAACTTTTATTGTTGTTGCTAACAGGAATTAAAATGGAAGCAAAGAGTTAATTTTACTGAGATGGGCAAACGAACGAAAAGCCAAAAAAAAAGTTCGCTGAGCTGTCTGTCCCACTCTTACAGATTATTTCCTTTCTGTGCTCGCCAGTCAAAAGTAGTTTTCTTTTAAATATTAATTGACATTCTGGACATCTTACTTTTGAAATCTATAATGCAAAACGCTTAAAATAAAGGCTGTCTCTTTAAAAAAAAATTGACTTTTGTCTTTTACATCAAACATTTCAGCGCCTTCCTCCAGACTGAACCTTTCCTCATGAAAAACAATTAAGCAAAAACATCGCCTAGAGTGAAGGCATCTGACAGTATGTACAACAGAGTTTCTCTGTGTGTCCCAGACCATTTCAGTTGCTCAGAGTTTTACTTCATTTTTTGTATCTTCTCTCTTAGCACCTGTTTCATTCTCTTAGTAGTTCATACAAATCTCACGTGTTGCAAAGTCTAGTCATCATTCCTTAGTCTCCCATTATATCACCATGACATAATTTTGGTTTCTGGTTCACTGCTGGAGTGTTGCCATGAATTAAGAGTATTTAACAGCCTTTGCTTGCTTTCCTTTCTTTGGGGTACATGCCTAGTATAGAGGGATTGCTGTGTCAAAGTGTATTAAAAAATTGAGTCACTTTTTTTTTTTTAAACAGAATTTCCAGTTGCTATCTAGAATGAAATTGTTTCAGATGAGTTGTACTTTCTAATGTTATTTGAGGTCTAATAAGCTGTGCCCCTTTTTCCCCTACTTTTTCTCATTAATTCTCTTGAGATCCTAAACCATCTGTTCTTCCCAGTGAATTTTATTATCTTGCTTAAGTACCTATTTGGCACTTGGTGGTTGTAAAGTTGAGAGTGTCTTATAGTTCTGTGGTTATGAATCTTGCATGTGTTATTTAAGTCTCTTTACTGAAAAAAAAGTATTTTACACATTTTGAAGTTCTTTAAGTAGAATTTTTTTCCTGGCTTATTAGTACTGCTATAGAAATGATGATGATTTGGGGGGAGTAGACAGTTTTGGATCCTGCTAACATGACTGATGCTATTTACCCTAGTTTTGTCAGGGATTTTCTTGGGTTTTCTAAGAGGCCCATCTTGGGATCTGCAAATGGGGACCATTGTTACTGTAGTTTGTATCTTTTATTTTATCCTTGTATTACTGCTATGCTAGCAGTTGTAGAACTCTGTTTAACAAACAGTGGTGAGGAGAGAGTGGCTTGTGGTTTGGAATATGTGCTGTGCAAAAGGTAGACTAGAAATGGGAGAAATAAGGGAGGAAGGTGAGTCAGTAGTCAGGGTAGGAAGTGGGAAGTACTTGAATTAGGGCCTGTGGTCAGAACAATAATCTAACAAATCCTTTCTCCGCTCCAAGTTAGGCTCATTTTTCCTTAAAATAGTTCAAGACTTGGTTGGCCCAGTCTGACCAATTCCTGGTCTCCTGATTACAACAAGATCTAGTTGGAGTTCCGAGCGGGGGGGGGGGGGGG
>JAJPUD010005678.1:64081-82292 GCA_023553655.1 Myrmecobius fasciatus | reverse complement strand
GTGGGGGGATCTCTTGGGCTTTTTCCACTCCCAGAAGTCTCTAGTTGCCATCTAGAGGAGGGAGTAGGGAAATGGGGGGGGGAGGGGGTTTGGAACCCAAGATTTTGCAAGGATTAATGTTGAAAAATTATCTATATTATGTTTTGAAAAATAAAAAGCTTCATGGACGTGGTTCTTTCCAATAATAAGATGATTCACGCCAGTTCCAGTGATCTTGTGAAGAGCCGTCTACACCTAGGAAGAGACGGTGGGAAGAGAGTGTGGACCGCAACATAGCATTTTCAGGCTCTGTGGTTTGCTTGCATTTTGTTTTCTTTCTCAGTTTTTTTTTCCCCCTTCTTGATCAGCCCAACAATTGTGAAAATATGTATATATATATTGGATTGAATATATATTTTAATAAAATTAACATGTATTAGACTTCCCGCCATCGAGGGGAGGGGCTGGGGGAAAGGAGGGAAAAATTTGGAACCGAAGCCTTTGCAAGGGTCAATGTTGAAAAATCACCCCTGAATATGTTTTGTGAATAAAAAATTTTAATTTAAAAAAAAAGAAGAAAAGGCTTTAATAATAATAAAGAAAATAAAACGATTTAACCTTAAATATTTTTTTTAAAAAGAGAAGGGGAGTGGGGGAAGGAGGGGAAAAGTCCGAATTTAAACAAAAAAAAAAGTTTTCCAAAGGTCAATGTAGAAAAATCACTCGTGTTTTGTAAATAAAAAGCTTTTAATAAAAAAATAAATTAAACTGAAAAAATAAAATAAAATTTTTTAAGAGAGAGGTTTCCTTCTACTGGACGAGGTCTTCCTCCTATCGGACCAGAAACCCTGGCAGCCAGTGGGGAAGGAAGAAGAGCCTAGATTCCCACTATCCCCAAACAAGAAGAGACCCTTTCTTGCTGGCACGTCCCCAAAGGCCACAGGGCCAGTAAAGAGCTGTTACATGAAAGTCTTGATTTTCCCCTGACTGGAGGCGGGACCGGATGGGTGAGCTGGAAGTTCAAGCTAGGGGCACTCATGGATTTCTAGAGCCTCTTCCTGGGGAGGAGACACGGCTGAGGAATGGCCCCCGGCCGCGACTTTGAGGTCCTACTCTCCCCTCAAAGTAAAATAAATATTTCTTGGACACTTATCACTCCTCCCTCCCGAAGTGAACAGCAGGCCTGTTCTTGGGCTGCCTTCCAAATTAGCTTGGTCATGTTTTCAGTTATTCTAGAGCAGGGTTCTTGATTTTTGTCTTAGGGACCCATTCTTGGAATCAGCAGAGGTATTCTATAGCTGGAGGGCTCTTTCCCACCTCCCACCCAGTAAAACTTGTTCTCCCCTGGGTCGCCCTTCTAGCCGTCCCCCCCCCCCGACCTCCGGGGCCCCCACAGGATTCCCTCATCTTCCCGCGGGACTCGCCGGCTCCGGCAGAACGCCGATCCGCCATGTCGGCCCGTAGATGGAGCGCCCCCTCGTGTCCGGCGTACATCTTTAGTATATAGATGGGACTATAAAAAAATGGAATCAATGAATTGTGGGTATGTATACAAGGGCCCGTCAGTTACCAAAGGATTCTGGTCTTATAAACAGAACCAGATAAATGTTGGGGAATGGGGGAGGTGGTGGCGGGAGGTGATAGGCTGAGAAAATTTAAGAACCATTGTGAACCATAAGCTTAAGAACCATAAGCCGGAGCTTAAGTAACAGGTAGCAGAGGCTACCTATCCCTAACAATTTTGGGTGTAGTTGAAATGCAGGTAACCCCAAGTGTCTGCCTTAAAATTGCAATCACTGGGCAGGCTAACTACGCACTGACTGGTAGACTTGAGTTTCCACCATTGAGAGAGGGCTGGATATGGAGGGTGTGCTGTAGCCTCAAAGGGAATTAGATGCAGATTCTGCTCCTTTTGCAGAGCAATTTGTGGCCAAGAGAGGAGCTGAGTCGGTCATGGTGGCAAGTGACCAGTAACTCCAAATCCAGAGCTTGTGATCTAATTAACTGGACAGCTACTGCCCAACCAGCTCATCTCCTTGAGCCGAGAACTCAAAATGAATTGATTCTTGATGGCTTGGATCCCAGATTACCCCTCAAGAAATCATTTTCAATACCAAGAGAGTTCTTTAAAAAAACAAAAAGAGTTTATTCATTGTACATTATTGGGGGGCAGGGCAGCAGCACAGTGCTGCAGACCAGGGAGGGGAAAGAAAGGTGAGGAAAGCAGCGAGTTTACAAAACGTTGAAACAATATGGGTATTCACACAAGCATAGGGAAAGGATGGGAAACTCAGAGACAGATAGCCTGCCCTCTCAAAGCTTACAGTCTATGGAGATTGTAATTCTGACAAAGGACATATAATTATTGGAGAAAGTAACAAAAGGTTTTCATGATGGTGGACATTCTTCTTGGTGGACATTCGCCTTCTTAGTGGATGCTCCCCTTCTCTGGTCCCAGGACAGGTGTGGTAGGTGTCCTCAGCAATCGGTCTGGGATGCGACTGGCATGTGAACAAAATAAAAAGAGACATCTAAGTACTGGGATCCTTGTAAGAACATAATGAAACCTGTTTTTCTTTCACCCTGCATTGCCTCTCTAAGATCCCTCAGAATTCTTCCAAACAACATGGTTTGTTCAATAAACTGTATCCAAGGATATGAGACAGCCATTATCTTGGGTGAGCATCCCATTTGAATCTTAAACAAATGAAATGTCACAGATTAGAACCTAGACTCTACACCGGATCACCATCCTTTATCCTACAGGCCCCTTATAGCTGCTCTTTCTTGTTGAAAAGAAAAAGGGAAATGTGTCAGATAACATCTGGGTGGGTGTTCAGCATCCACTGACACTATAAATGTTTAAAGGATTCTCTGCGATCATTCACAGACGCAGATGCCCGGCCAACCGCCACAAATAAAAATGATAAAATTCCGTGTTGGCAGGGGTCAGGGGGAAATGGCCACTCACAGCAGAATTTGGCTATATTTTTCAAATGCAGCACCACTACTGGGAATATGCTTCAAGGAAATCAAAAGCAAAAATGGAGAACTTTTCTAATGGCCCTTATTGCTGAAGAGATTATAAAGAAAATTTAGGAAATGACTACAAAGACTATAGTCTTGTCCCTCTACATCCCACAAGAGATAAATACAGAGAAAGGGGGAAAAAGTGGCTCCTCTAAACAACCACTGATGCAAAATCTCAATCTGACCCCAAATCTCACATACAGGAGATATTCCCTTAAAGAGACAGAACAAGGACCTATACCTTCAACATGTATGATTTTAGTCCAGAAATTCACAATGAAAGGATCCAACCTGGAGGGCTACTTGAGGTCTTGCACCATGTCTAGAAAGCAAGTTGTACATATTACATATACAGTCATGAGGGCTGGAAAGGTTTTTTAAAATAAAATTTGTTAATTTTTAAATTTATCTTTTATCTAAATTTAAATTTATTTTTAAATATAAAATCATCTATCACTGCAGACTACAGATTTTCGGAAGATTTGGGGGTGCAAGGAATCTCAGAGATCAACTAAATTTCAATTCTTCACATTAAAAAGGAGTACATGTAGGCCCAGGGAGAGAAAGTGACACACAGGTTCAAACCAAGGACTTTTAAATTCCCTAATTCCAAATCTTGTAATGTTACTTTCAGTATTATAGCAGAGGATGGGGAGCTGTATTTTAATATTTTTCCTTTTATTTCACTTACTCCCAGAAATGGAGACTACCTGTCATGTAAATACAACATTTAAGCCTTAAGAATAATTTTCCTCTCACATACAATGATAATTTCCTGTCTTGTATTCTTTTTTCCCACCCTTCCCCAGGGAGTCTAGAATATTTACATAGATACACTTACCTATATGAAATGGGAACATCCCACTAACACCAATTCCACTTACCAATACAATGGGAAAAAAAAAAAATGTATTCCACAAATGTAGAGAAACAAGATTTTTTGTACGCCCAACCAAGAAAAGTGAGATCTTCCAAGGACCCCACACCCCCCCCAAAAAACCTTGTATTCCACAAAATGATAGATTTTGTATTCCAAATCAAGAAAATGGACTTCCATTTTTTTGGAATCAAAGTTAAAAAAAAAAAAAAAACTACCCTTGTATTCTACACAAAACAAAACTTTGTATTCCAACCAAGGAGTATGGTGAAATCTTCAAAGGACCAAAAAAACCCCAAAGCACCAAAAAATAAAAAGCAAAAATTTGTATTCCAAATATTGTATTCCAAATCAAGGATGATGAGATCTTCCCAAAAATATATAGAATTAAAAAAAAAAAATAAAGACCCAAAAAGGCAAAAATAACCCCCTCAAAAAAATTCTAAGCCAAGGATGATGAGATCTTCAAAAAAAAAGAAAAAAGAAAAGTATCTTTGGATACTTGTATTCCACAAACAAATAAAAATTTTGTATTCCAAACAAGATGAGATCTTCCAAGCACCCAAAAAAGACCCAAAACACCAAAAATAAAAAACTTGTATTCCACAAAGAATGATAGCAGATATCTTCTAATCAAAAAAAAAAAAAAAAAAACACACACAAACAAAAAAAACTTGTATTCCACAAATAAAAATTTTGTATTCCAAACCAAGGATGACGAGATTTTCTAAGCATAGGAAAAAAAAAAAAACCACCAAAAACACCAAAAATAAAAAATAGAAAAATTTATATTCCACAAAGAATGAATTTTGTATTCCAACCAAGGATGATGAGATCTTCCAGGCAAAAAAACAAAAAACAAACAAACAAACAAACAAAAAAATCCAAACAAAACAAAAAACAACAACAATACTTGTATTCCAACCAAGGATGAAGAGATCTTCAAGGCGCAAAAAAAAAAAAAAAAGAAAAAGAAAAAAAGCCAACAACAAAAATACTTGTATTCCAATGAAAGATGATGAGGCAAAAAAACAACAAAACAAACCAAAAAACCAAAACATTTATATTCCAAACCAAGGATGATGAGATCTTCCAAGCACCAAAAATAAAAACCAAAAAAAATTATATTCCGAACGATAAATTTTGTAATCCAAAACAGGGAAGGATGATGTGATCTTCAAAACACCAAAAGAAAACCACCCTCAAAAAGTTTTGTATTCCAAACCAAGGATGACTTCCAAGCACCACCAAAAAAAAAATCTTCCAAGCACCAAAGAAACCCCCCGAAAGACTTTGTATTTCAAACGAGAAAATGAATTTTGTATTCCAAACCAAAGATGATGAAATCTTCCAAGCACGAAAAAAAAAGACCCTTGTATTCCACAAAGAATAAATTTTGTATTCCAAACCAAAGAGGATGATGAGATCTTCCAAGCACCAAGCAAACCCCCCGAAAGACTTTATTCCACAAATGAGGAATGATAAATTTTGTATTCCACAAACCAAGGATGATGATGAGATCTTCCAAGCACCAACCAAAACCACTCAAAAAAACATGTATTCCACAAATGAAGAGGAAAATATTTTGTATTCCAAACCAAGGATGGTGATGATTTCTTCCAAGCACCAAAACCCAAAAAGATTTGTATTCCACAGATGAAGAGGAATGATGCATTTTGTATTCCAAACCAAGGAGAATGATGAGATCGTCAAGGCAGCACATGCCCCCCCAAAAAAAAACGCCAAACAAAAAAGTTATATTCCACAAATCGAGGATGACAGTTTATTCTTCAAGCCACCAAATAAACCAAAGGGAGCAAAAAAAAAAAAAAAAAAAAAAAATACTGTATTCCACAATGATAAGAAATTCCATAAACCATGAAGGATGACTGGAACTCCAGGGTGCCAAAATTTTGTATTCCACAAGGGTAAGAATTTGTATTCCACAAAATAAGTGAAAGGATTATATCTCCCAGCTGCCAAAGAAAACAACATTCCACAAACCAATAGCATATTCCACAAGTCAATCATTAACATATTCCATAAATCAATTATTAACATATTCCACAAACCAAGATGGGTGATCAGATCTCACAGCAAATCAAACCAAATTTATAAAATAAACTTATATTCCTTCCATAAACCAAAAGACACAACCGGATCTCTGAACCAAATCCAATATACTATTTTATTATTCACAAAGGATGACTGGATCTCCTAGCTACCAATTAAACCAACAAAAATCCTTTTTGGCTACTGGTCACTGGATCTTCCCAGCTGCCAATTAAAACACAACTTGTATATATTGCTTAAACCAAGAGAATCAATGAGCTTTCCCAACTGCTAGTTTAATAACCACTTATACTGTATTACAGAATCCAAGAGGATTAGATCTCTTAACTGCCAATTAAATAAACAACAACTATCCTGCACAAACCAAGGGAGGCCAGCTGCCAATTAAAATAACAATTTGTTATATAAACCATGGGGATTGATTAGCTCTTCCAGCCAATTAAAGCAAACAGTATTACATAATCCAAGGAGATCAACTAGATTTCCTAGATACCAATTAGAGGAGCAAAAACTAATATTGCATAAAGTAGGGGAGTTGACTGGTTGTCTCAACAGCCAAGTAAAATAAACAATCTAAGATGGTCAACTGCTTCAATGAGTTGCCAAATAAAACATCCTGAATTAATAAATGAAAATAGAATGATTCAATTATATATGAGCAGCTACATTTGCATTCAACAAACATTTGCATTCAACAAAGTATGTACTTCATAAACCAAGGAGATCTCTCCCAGCTGCCAATTTAGAAACTTTTAGTCTAAAAACTAAAAGATATATTTAGCATAACTAGACACCAAATTCAAAGAAAAACATTTCTTGCCAAATTGAAAAATGCAAAAACTTGTATTCCACAAACCAGTGGCATTAATTACATCTTCCAGTACCCAGATTTTAAAAACTTTATATTGCACATAATAGATCTCCCAGTTGCAAAATATAAAATTATATTCCACAAATTTAGGATGAATAAATCTTCCAGTAAAACAATACAAAACAAAACAACCAAAACAAAAGTACCACTTATACTGAGGAATAGATGCCAAATTGGGAGGAGGGGCAGGGTGGAGGTGAGAGGAAAGAGAGAGAGAACACCAAAATAGCTAGTATTCCACAAAACAACAAAAGCAAAAACTTATTTCACAAAATGAGAGGACTAGAGCTCCCAGATTACCAAAAAACCCCAAAGATTGCACAAAACCAGCAATCAAGCTATCTATCAACCAGCTGCAAAAAATTATATTTCATAAGTAAAAAGATCTCCAAGCTGTCTAATGGAAAACAACCAAACTCATCCAAACTATTCCACAAATGAAGGGTAATAATTAGATCTCCCAGTTCTGTTGTAAAAAAAATTGTGTTGTATTCCACAAGACAAGGAAGATGATTGATTAGACTTTTAACTACCAAATTAAAAAAAAAAAACAAACTTGTATTCCACAAATGAAATGGAATAGTGAAAATGATTTCTCAACTGCCAAATTTTAAATTTTGTATTCCACAAAGGATGATGATTGGAACAATTTTAATTTTAATCCAACACTCATACTCTACAAATGAAGGGGGATGAGATCTCCCAGCTGCCATTAAACAAACAAACAAACCAAATAAACAAACCAAACAAAAAAACCCCTAAACAACCCAATACTTGTATTCCACAAATGAAGGGGGAGAAAAATCTCCCAGCTGCCAATTCCTAAATCAAATTTTGAAACAAAACAAAACAAAAGCCAACACATTCTACATTCTAATTGGCTCCCAATTGCCAAACTGAAAAATAAATCTTTCTACTCCAGAAAACAGGGGAGATAATTAGCTCTCCTAGCTAATTTTGTATTCCACAAATCAAAAAAGATAACTGGATCTCCTAGCTGCCAAGTTAGGACAATACAAAACAAAACTAACACGATCTCGCAGGTGCCAAAAAAAAAGTGGATCAAGTCTATAGCATTTTTTTAAAAATTGTGTTCCAAAAGCAAGAGGGACAATTATACTGCCAGCTGTATAAAACAAAAACTTGTATTCCACAGACTAAAGGGATGATTAAATCCCCCAAATGTCAATTTAAAAATATTTGGATTTCACAGGTCGAGGATATGACTGGATCTTGCAGTTGCAAAATTGGGGGAAAAACGTATTCCACAGATTAAAGGGGGAACCAGACATCAGTTTTTTAAAAAAAAAAAAATGTATTCCACAGATAAAGGCGATTGGCTCTTTCAGTCGCCATTTTTAAAAAAAATTTGTATTCCGCAGATCAAGGGGTATGATTGGATCTCCCAGTCACCAATAAAATAAAATCATTTATTCCAGAAACCAATATGGGAGAGAAAGCTTGTATTCCATAGAAAATGGGGGAGAGGGGAGATGATTGGATGTCTGATGTGGATCCCACAAATTTTGGGGGGACAAATTGTATTCCATAAAATCAAGGAGGATGAGTTAGGTCTCCCAGCAGTCAAATTAATTTGTATTCCACAAAACTTGGAGAAGGCTTGAATGTCCCAGAAGACATAAAAATGTTGTAATCAATACCTAGGGGAAAAAGTGGCACTTACCAAAGCCACAAAAAGAATTTTTATCATACTTACCAATTAATACTTACCAATACACCACCCAGTGGAAAAAATGGGGGGGGAAAGAAATCCACATTTCATAAACCAAGTGAAAAGAGGGAAAACAGATGAAAAAAATCCCAAAAATCAGGCCGAAAAATTGTTCCAAATGAAAGGAGCAGGGATTAATATTCCAGACACAGAAGAAAGACTCCAAATACTAAACATGGTAGGGGTAAATGTGCAGGTTCCAGAAACCAGGCATAAAAAGTATCCAGAAAGCATTGGGGGGGGGGGGATTGTAGACTTGTAGAATCCAAGCATGAAAAATGTTGCCAAAAACAAAGCATACGATAAAATCATGAATTTCAAAAACTATGGAAGGGAAAAAAGTGGATTCCAGAAACCAAGCAGAAAAAAAAATCCCCCCCCAAAAAAAAAAATCAAACACAGGACAAAAAGTGTAGATTTCAAAAATCAGGCAGGAAAAAAAATTCCAGAAACCAAACCACAGGATAAAATTGTACATTTCTGAAACTGGGCAGAGTTGGGGAAAACATTGTAGATTCCAGGTGGAAAGTGTAGAATCCAGAAACCAGGTAGGGGGGGAAATTGTGATCTCATAAACTTAGGGGTTCCAAAATTGAGACTTCAAAAATGAGACAGTATTTTTGACTTCTGGATGCCACATTTCCAGAACACTTACCTATCTTCAATTTCCTAGAATATTTGCATTTCTCAGTATCAAGTGGAATGCTTGCCTCTCCATAATCCACCTCCAGAAAATGATTGGAATACTTGTCATCAAGGGAAATACTGAAATCTTCAAGAATATTTACATTTCTCCACACCAAGAAGGCAAGAAGACTTGCTGCCTGACTCCACAAAAGTAGAATCTTTGACTCTCCAGAAAATGAAATAGTCGAATCAAGAGAAGAATTAAAATTTCCTAGAATGAAATGCATGCCTCTTCAGAATGCATTGAGACACTTTGACTTCCATAAAACAAGTAGAATATTTCAGACTTTTTGCCTCTTAACAAATTGAATACTTGACTCTCCAGAAAATGATTGAAATAGTTGAATCAAGAGAAGTACTGAAATTTCCTAGAATGTTTGCTTTTCCTGATAGAGTGGAATGAAATGCTTGCCTGTCCAGAATGCATTGAAACTTTTTTGCCCATAAAACAAGTAGAATGAGACTTTTTGCCTTTGACTCTATAAAAACAAAACAAATTGACTCTCCAGAAAATGACTGAAATAGTTGAATCAAGAGAAGTGAATGAAATTTCCTATAATGTTTTGCTTTTCCTGACATTGAGTGGAATGAACTCCAGAATGCATTGAGACTGTTTGACCATAAAGCAAGTAGAATGAGACTTTTTGCCTCTTGACTATAGTATGTGACTCTCCAGAAAATGATCGAAATATTTGAATCAAGAGAAGTATTGAAATTTCCTAGAATGTTTGCTTTTTGCCCACACCTTGAATGGAATGAAATGCTTGCTCTTCAGAATGCTCTCAATGCATTTGCCTCTGACAAGTAGAGTATATGAGACTTTTTGCCTCCAAACCAGTTACTCCCAGAAAAGTGGAATATTTAATTCTCCAGAAAATAATTGAAATACTTGCATCAAGAAGTACTTGAATTTTCTATAATGTTTGCTTTTCCAGACACCAAGTGGAATGTTTGCTTTTTACTCTATAAAACAAGTATTTGAGTCTCCAGAAAATGAATCTAGAGAAGTATTGACATTTCCTAGAATTGACATTTGCAAGCACCAAGTGCTTGCCTCTCCAGAATGCATTGAGATTTTTTGCCTCTGACTCCTATATTTGATTCTCCAGAAAATGATTAGAATACTTGAATCCTGGAAAAAGCTTGAGTTTCCAAGAATATTCCCATTTCTGAGCACTAAGAGCCTCTCTAGAATGCAATGAGACTTTGTTTGACTCCATAAAGTAGAATACTTGATTTTCAAAAAAAAAAAAAAAAAGATTGAAATACCTACATGAAGGGAAATCCTGGAATTTCCTAGAACATTTGCATTTTCAGATACCAAGTGGATACATGCCTGTCCAGAAAAGCATGCATTTAGGTTTTTTTAACCTCTCCAATCACCTGCTGTTGCTCCCCCAAAACAAAGAGTATAGAGTATATTTGAGTTTTCTAGAATATTTGCACTTCCAGACACCAAGTGGAATGCTTGACTCCCAGAACACAAGCAGAATATCTGATGCTCCAGAAAATGATGGGAATACTTGCATCAAGGGAAGTACCTAGAACATATGCATTTCTGGACACCAACTGGAATGCTTGTTTCTCTAGAAAGCAAGGGAACCATGGACCTCTTCAGAAAATAAGAAGGCTTTTTGGCTTCTCCATAAACCTGTGACTCTGAAGACAGACAGAATATTTGATTCTCCAGGGAAATCATTGGGATGTTTGCATCAAGGGTGTGACTACATCTTCATTCATGAAGGAAAATGCTCCCATAGAGTCATCAAGGGTAATACTTGAATGGTTGTGTCTCTAGGTGAAAAGGGCAGCTCTTGGCATCAAGGGATATTTTGGTTTGGTTACTTCAAGAGGAATGTGGATATCATGAGACATCAAGGGGAAGTCGAATGACAGCATCAAAGAACCAAAAGGTTGTTTTTCCAGGCAAAATTTGTCTCCAGGAACAGAATTAACACTTCTGGAGTACCCAAGAATATTTACACTTCAGTAGGATAGGACAATACTTATACCTCCATGGAGTTGAGAATCCTTCAGTCTCCAAGAACCAAGGGTTATGTGTCTTCAGGCACTAGGCAATATCTGCATCCCCAAGTATCAAGAGTAAGTTTTTTCCCTTTTAAGGACAAGAAGAGTTGTTTCTTGTTCCAAAAGGAATCCTTTCTTTTTCTGCAGGCACCAAAGGAAATCCTTTTGTCTCCCGGCAGAGAATAGTATCTGTCTCTGGAGAACCCAAAAGGGAGGTCTAGACCATGGAGAATCCTCGAACCTCCAGGAACCAAGGAGCATGCAAGTTTCTGTAGATACACAAGGATCTCCAGACACAGGGTAATACTTTCAGGAATCTCTTTCTCCCCTCCAAGCACTGAGAGGAAATATTTTCCCCCCTTCAGGCACCTAGAGGAAACTTTTTTGTCCTCCCTCTTTCTGGTACCAAGAAGAATCTTTTCTTTTCTCCAAGGTACCAAAAGGAATTTTTTTCTCTGGGCACTAAGAGGAATTCTTTTCTCCAGGCCCCCAAAGAAATCCTTTTGTCCCTGGAGAACCCAAGAAGAATACTCACTTTCAAGAGGCCAATATTTCCATTTCCGTACACCATTCTGCAGTTCTCCAAGGGGAATATACAGGGATCTCCAGACACAGGGTAATACTTTCAGGAATCTTTTTCCTCCCCTTTAGGCACCAAGATGATTCCCTTTTTTCCTCCTTCCAGGGACCAAGAAGAATTCTTTTCTCCAAGTACCAGAAGGAATCCTTTTTTTTCCTTCAGTCACAAAGAAGAAGCAACAGGAATCCTTGCCCCACCTTCCAGATACCAAGAGCAATCACGCCATTTTTTTCCTCCAGACACCAAGAAGGCTTTTTTCCCCCTCCAGGTACCCAAAGTAATTTTTACTTTTGTTTTCTCCAGGCACCAAGAAATGGGGGATTGGAGGGAGAAGGCTTTCCAGCCTCCCCTTCAGGTACCAAAAAGAATCTTTTTCCCCATTTCTAGGGACCAAGAACTTTTTTTTTCTTCTCCAGGCATCCAAAGGAGTTTTTTTTTTTTTAAATTTTATTTCCTCCAAGCACCAAGAGTAACCTTTTTTCTTTTCTCCAGATGTCAGGAGGCATTCTTTTTTTTGTTTTTCCTCCAGGTACCAAAAGGAATGTTTTGTTTTTTGGGGTTTTTTTTTTCCTCCAAGCACCAAAAGATAGCCTTTACCCCCTCCAGGTACCAAGAAGAATCCCTTTTCTTCTCTCCAGGTATCAGGAGGCATCCTTTTTTTTGTTTGTTTTTCCTCCAGGTACCAAGAAGAATCCTTTTTCTTGTCACCAGGTATTAGGAGGCATTTTTTTTGTTTTTCCTCTGGGTGCCAAAAGGAATTTTTTTTTCCTCCAAGAAACAAGTGATAGCTTCCCCCTCACTTCTCCAGGTACCAAGAGGAATCCTTTTTTTCCCTCCAGGTTATCAGAAGAAATCCATTTTTTCCCTCCAGATACCAAGAATCTTTTTTTCTTTCTTAAGGCACCAAAAGGGATCCTTTTTTTTCTTTTTCTTCAGACATTAAGAGGAATCTTTTTTTTCCTTTTTTTCCCCCTTCAGGCACTCCTCCAGATACCAAAAAACTTTTTTTCCTTTTGTTTTCTCCAGGTACCAAGAGAAATATTTTTTCCCTTCTAGGCACCAAGAGGAATCATGATCTATGGATGTTGTTTGAACCTATCCTTCTGGAGTAGATCAGACTGACCTCAGGATGTCCAAAGAGAAACCAGATGATTGTTAGGAATAGTTAGATCCCAGCCAGTGCTTGTTTTGGGTCCTCTCAGATCTTCTTTTGGGGTCTTTGCTGAAGTTTACCTCAAACTGCCCCTTTTCTTATAGACTACCTACTGCCTACGGAAAGCCAGTCAGGCAAAGCCTGAAGGTATCTGGCCTCTTTAAATGATCTAATTTCTAAAACTAATTTTGGGAGTTTGTCCTTGCAAAAAGCAGAATCAGTTTCTCCACTGCTTGATAGCAATAATTATATCTCCAGGGACACAAGGGAATCTGAGTTTCTGGACACCATGCTTCTGACTATAGCAAAGATAAATCCTTGCTTTTCAATAGACCAATTCCCACTTCTCTAGGAACATGGCAAGGTCACCAGGCACCAAGAGAATCCTATCTCTAGGCCTAAGAAATCTTAGCTATCTATCTCTGGGCAATACTGGACAATACATCTCAAAAAAGGCACGAGCTTGAGGCACTAAAGGGGAATATGTGCTTCTGCTACAGCAGTATTCCCATGGTAAAGTGCATGAGAGTACATGGCATGTATTACAAAACTACTTACTGTGTCTTCTCACCTCCAGCGAAAGGCTTGTATCCAGACAGTAAGAGTATTCTTTCTTGATATTAGGTGGAAGGCTTGTGTCTCTGAAGTAGAAATATACATCTTGTCCCCAAGGAGAATGCTGCCAATCCTAACTCAAAGTGGGAGGTTTCTTGACACTCCAAGGGACAGGCTTTCTGCTCCCTATGCCTTGACCCCTTTGACTGACTTTAAGCAGGTGTTCTCCTCCTAACACTGAGTGCACCGTTTCTTGGCTTCCCTTGACTTCTGAATCCAAGTGGGATGATTGAGTCTTCTGCCTCCAAGAGGAAACCTTGTATCTTCTGACGCCAAGGGGGATGTTTGCTACTCCACAATTTCTTGACTTTGTCCTGAATGCAATTGAGATGACTGGATTTCCTGCTCTCATTTAGAGGCTCCCATCTTGAATCCAAAAGAATGCCTATCACTTGACTCTAGAGAAAATGCTTGCTCTTCCTGTCTATTACCTGCTGCTGCTCCAGTGCCCAGCATATATTAAAGGCTAGAGAAATGCTTGCTGACTTTCTCCTGTCTTCTACAGCTCCGGACTGGTGAAGGTTTGTGTCTTGACTCCAAGAGGATGGCTTATGTTTCTTGAATCCATGTGGAATTTTTCCTGCTCCTGATTCCCCCAGATAGGTATACGTACAGCTTCTGCTGAGTGAGTCTTTAGAAGACAGAGGCAGTGCTAGCTGATCCTGAACCCAAGTTCCTATTTCCTATTTCTGACTCCCTACAGAAGATTTGGTTTTGACTTCAAGTTGAATGCTTGCTGATCTTGAACTCGAATGCAATGTTTCTTGTTCCTGGCTCACTCTGAGATGATGGGTGCTCCAGAATCCCAGTGGAAGGCTTATCTTCCAAGAAGTCTTGCTGATCTTGAATCCAAGGGCAATGTTTCCCATTCCTGACACCTAAGTATGAGACTTGTGTCTCTAGGAAGGCTTGTTTCTCAACTCCACTCTGTTCCCCATTTCTAAGCTCCAAGTGAGGTACTTGTTTGTACAGGAAGAAAATGCAGCGCTTACACCCTCTTGCTACTCTTGAAATCAGGTGAAATTCGAAGCATCTGGGCATCAAGAGGGACCTTTCAGGTGGAATATTGTCTCTGGGCATAGACACAGAGAGGAATTCTTTACAGGCATGGGGCAATGGGGGATGAACCAGAAGAATCCTTGGATCTTCAATCCTAAATGCAAATGGGATACTTGGGGCTCCTTATTTCCAGTGGATTGCTTGCTAGTCATGAATGAATAGGTTTGCTGATCCTGACTTCCAGTAGTAGTCCAGAGATCCCTTGTGATCATGAATAGTTCCTGCTTCTGATTCCCAGTGAAAGCCTGCTTTCCTGACTTCAAGTAGAATGCTTCTGCTGTCTCATCTTGCTGATTCTGACTCCAGCTGGAATGCCTAATGAGCCTTGATTCCAAGTGATAGATTTGCTGACCTTAAGAGGAAGGTTTGTCTCCTGACTCCCAAATTGTCCCTGATTTTTTGCTGATCCTGGTGCTGACTGGAAGGTAGGGAATGCTTGCTGATCATGAACCCAAGTAGACTGTTTCCTATTCCTTGTGCCCAGTGGAAGACTTGTGTTTCTTGTCTCCAGAGACAATGCCTGCCTCTCCCGAATCCCTAGACTATTTCCTCCTCCTGGTCTCTTCTCTTACCCAGTGGAAGATTGTTCTTTCTTGACTCCAGAATGCGCAGTTGATTTGAATCCAAGCGGAATGCTACCTCCTCTTGATTCTAGTAGAAAACATGTCCTGGTTCCACGTGGAGTGAAGGTTTCCTGCTCCAGATTCCTGAAAGCAAGATTTGATTCCTAGTGGAATATTTCCTGCTCCACTGAGCAGGCACAAGTCTTCTGGCTTCTGATTTCCAAGAGTCTCCTTGTTCCAAGGAAATGCCTTCTGAGTTCCAACTGAAGGCATCTATTCCTGCTAATTCTAACTCCACATGGGATGTCTCCTGCTCCTGACTTCCAGTGGGAATTCTATGTCTGTATCTGGGATCCAAGAGGGATGCTTCTTTGTACAGACACAGAAGGTAACAAACATGGGGCAATGCTCCTTAACAAGCATTCATGAAGCACTTTACGGCAAGAAGTGGGCAACAGTCGCTTCTCTAGGAAAGGATTGGAGAGGAATCCTTCATTCATCCAGGCACAAGATAGGTAATCCTTGAAGCTCTACAGAAAAAGGCAAACTAATCCTTTCTCCTCTGTGTATGAGGATAAGACTCCAGCTTATCCGGTTTCCAACTGGGATGTTTACTTCTCCCTCCTTTGGGGAAACGCTTCTTTCAGCAGACACAAAACACAGAGTGCTTGCCTCCTTCACTGCCTCTGTAGATGGCTTTGGTCTTCAGGTACAGATCAGACTACACTCTCTTTAGGTCCCAAAGTGAATCTCCAGGAACCCAAGGGAATGAATGTTTCTAGAGACAATAGCTGGTGTTTGCTATGTCACTCTGCAAAGGGCAAGGGCCTGTCTTCAAGCAGAACCTGGGTCTTCCTGTAGTAAGTGCAATAGCAGTATCCAAACAAGACCAATATTTAAATCAATACTCACCAAGGGGAACTGTTTCTCACCAGACACCGCTCCTGACTGGAAGTGGGATGTTGTTGACTTACTGTGGAAAGCCAAGTTCAGGGACCACTGCTCCCGATTCTGAATGGAATGTTAGCCTCTCCTGACACCCAGGGGATTGCTTATGGCCGGACCTGCACGCTGCTTCCCAGTTCACTCCTTGACTCAAGAGATGTGGAACATCTATGGAATATTCCTATATCTTGACTCCCAGGGAAATTCTTGCTGCATCAAACTCCAAGGAACAGGTTTTGGGGCCAGGGTCCTGGGGCCTGGTGAAAGGCCTTGGCTTCTGGGTCCTGGGTCCTGAATCCTGATAGAAGGTCTGGCTTCTGGGGCCTGAGTCCTGAGGTCCGGGATTCTGGTCAAAGGCCTTGGCTTCTAGGTCCTGAGTCCTCAGTTATGGGTCCAGTGTCTTGGGTTCTGGGTTCCTACATCCTGATAGAAGGCTCCTGGGTTTTTGGTCCTGGGTCCAAGTGAGAGGTCCTGGGTCCTGGGTCTAGGGTCCTGAATCCTGAGTCCTGGTCCTGAGGTCCGGGGTTCTGGTCAAAGGCCCTGGCTCCTGGGTGCTAGATCAAGCATTGGGTCCTGGATCCTGGGTGCTAGATCCTGGTAGAAAAGTTAGGTCCTGGGTGCTAGATCCTGATAGAAGCATTGGGTCCTGGGTCCTGGGTACTAGATCCTGATAGAAGGCCTGAGTCCAGGGTCGTGGATCCTAATAAAAGGCCTTGGCTTCTGGGTCTTGGGTCCTAGGTTTTGGTCAAAGACCTTGGCTTCTGAGTCCTGGATGCTGATTCTGGTCAAAGGTCTTGGCTGCTGGGTCCTGGGTGCTAGATCCTGATAGAAAGCCTTGGCTTCTGGGTCCTGGGTCCTAGGTTCTGGTCAAAGGCCTTGACTTCTGGGTCCTGGGTGCTAGATCTTGATAAGGGTTGGATCCTGGGTGCTAGATCCTGATAGAAGGCCTGGGTCCTGGGTCGTGGATCCTAATAAAAGGCCTTGGCTCCTAGGTCCTGGGTCCTAGGTTCTGGTCAAAGGCCTTGACTTCTGGGTCCTGGGTGCTAGATCTTGATAAGGGTTGGATCCTGGGTGCTAGATCCTAATAAAAGGCCTGGGTCCTGGGTCGTGGATCCTAATAAAAGGCCTTGTCTTCTGGGTTCTGGGTCCTAGGTTCTGGTCAAAGGCCTTGTCTTCTGGGTCCTGGGTCCTAAGTTATGGGTCCAGTGTCTTGGGTCCTGGGTCCTGGTCAAAGGCCTTGTCTTCTGGGTCTTGGGTCCTAAGTTATGGGTCCAGTGTCTTGGGTCCTGGGTCCTGGTCAAAGGCCTTGTCTTCTGGGTCCTGGTCAAAGGCCTTAACTTCTGGGTCCTGGGTCCTGGTCAAAGCACTTGTCTTCTGGCTCCTGGTCAAAGGCCTTGGCTTCTAGGTCCTGAGTCCTAAGTTATGGGTCCAGTGTCTTGGGTTCTGGGTTCCTGGATCCTGATAGAAGGCCTGGCTTCTGGGTCCTTGAGTCCTGCTCCTGGTCCTGGTCAAATGTCTTGGCTCCTGGGTTCTGGGTCCTGAGTCCAAGTGGAAGGTCTTGGGTCCTGGGTCCTGGTCAAAGGCCTTGGCTTCTGGCTTCTGGGTCCTGGGTCCTAATCAAAGGCCTTGGCTTCTGGGTCCAGAGTCCTAAGTTATGGGTGCAGTGTCTTGGGTCCTGGGTTCCTGGATCCTGCCAAGTCCTGGCTTCTGGGTCCTGCTTCCTGGTCAAAGGCCTTGGCTTCTGGGTCCTGGTTCCTAGGTCCTGGTCAAAGACCTTGTCTTCTGGGTCCTGGGTCCTGATCAAAGGCCTTGGGTTCTGGGTCCAGGGTCCTGAATCCTGATAGAAGGTCTGGCTTCTGGGTCCTGAGTCCTAGGTCCTGGTCAAAGACCTTGTCTTCTGGGTCCTGAGTCCTGATCAAAGGCCTTGTCTTCTGGGTCCTGGGTCCTGGTCAAAGGCCTTGTCTCCTGGGTCCTGGGTCCTGGTCAAAGGCCTTGTCTTCTGGGTTCTGGGTCCTGGTC
>JAJPUD010005678.1:52481-63534 GCA_023553655.1 Myrmecobius fasciatus | reverse complement strand
GTCAAAGGCCTTGTCTTCTGGGTCCTGGGTCCTGGTCAAAGGCCTTGGCTCCTGGGTCCTAGGTCCTGGTCAAAGGCCTTGTCTTCTGGGTCCTGGTCAAAGACCTTGTCTTCTGGGTCCTGGGTCCTGATCAAAGACCTTGTATTCTGGGTCCTGGGTCCTGGTCAAAGGCCTTGGCTTCTGGGTCCTGGATCCTGATCCTGGTCAAAGGCCTTGTCTTCTGGGTCCTGGGTCCTGGTCAAAGGCCTTGGCTTCTGGGTCCTGGGTCCTAAGTTATGGGTCCAGTGTCTTGGGTCCTGGGTCCTGGTCAAAGGCCTTGGCTTCTGGGTCCTGGGTCCTGATCAAAGGCCTTGTCTTCTGGGTCCTGGGTCCTAACTTATGGGTCCAGTGTCCTGGGTCCTGGGTCCTGGTCAAAGGCCTTGGCTTCTGGGTCCTGGGTCCTAGGTCCCGGGTCCTGGTCAAAGGCCTTGGCTTCTGGGTCCTGGGTTCTGGTAGAAGGCTTGTTTCCTCGGTCCTGATAAAAGGCCTGGGTCCTGGGTGCTAGATCCTGATAGAAGGTGCTAGATGCTGATAGAAGGGTTGGGTCCTGAGTCCTGAATGCTATATCCTGATAGAAGGCCTGGGTCCTGGGTCCTAGATTCTGAGAGAAGGTGCTAGATCCTGATAGAAGGTGCTAAATCCTGGGTCCTCAATGCTATATCCTGATACAAGGCCTGGGTCCTGGGTCCTACATCCTGATAGGTACTAGATCCTGATAGAAGGGTTGGGTCCTGGATCCTGGATCCTGATATGAAGGCCTGGCTTCTGGATCCTGGGTCCTGGCTTCTGTGACCTGGGTCCTAATAGAAGAGCTGGGTCTTGAGGGCTAGATCCTGAGAAGAAGGCCTGGGTCCTGGATCCTGATAAGTCTGGGACTTGGATCCACGGTGCTAGATCCTGATAGAAGGCCTGGGTCCTGTTAGAAGGACTAAGGTTTGGTTCCCATCTCCCAGTGGGGGGCTTGGTTCCCATCTCCCGGTGGGGGGCTTGGTTCCCTTCTCCCGGTGGGGGGCTTGGTTCCCATTTTTGGGTCCCTTGATTCCCTTTGGAAGACTTGGGTCTCTTGCCTCCCAGTGGAAGACTTGGGTCCCTTAGCTCCCTGTGGGAAGAGTGGGGTTTAGGTTCTGCCTCCTGGTGGGTGGTTTGGATTTCTTGGAGTCCTTTAGAAAACAAGTAGAAGGCAGATAGAGAAGAGTACTTGCATTTCTGGCAATGGCATTACTTGCATCTTCAGGTACAATGGTCCCAATCTCTAGACAGCAACGGGATGGGGTTCCTTCTTGCCACGCCTCATGTGCAATATTTACCTAGTAAGGAAACACATGAAAACATTGAACTCTCTGGGAACCCGAGAGAAGAATCTCCAAATACCGAAAAATCAATCTCATGACACAAACCAAATGGAAAATTGTATTACTACCCTGATACCAAATGGAACACTTGTCTTTATAGGCTCCAAGTGGACCATTTGCTTTTGTAGATACCAAGTAAAATTATTTTTTATCCCTCATATCCCAAAACCAATGGGAATACTTCGATAATCCTAACCTCAAGTACAACATTCAGACTTCTTACTTGCCCAGTGGAATAAGTGTTCCTCCCAAGACACAGTGGAATATTTATATTCACATGAAGGAAATTGGTCATGTCAAATCAGAAATTAATGCATTGTAGAATTTCATTTGCCTAGTAGAAAATGTGGGATGGGCTCTACATACATGGGGTTTTAGTTTTTAATGTAATTGCTGGGCACCAAGCCCAAAAAGTACAATTTGCACACCCAGAAAAACATCTGTAATTATGATACAAAGAGGCAAATTCTGGGTCCCAGAAACAAACCATTTGCAAATCACAGACACAGAAGCAAATTAAGGATTCCAGTGGTCAGATCAAAACACTTATTAACACCAGATAAGATTCCACAACCCATGAACAAAATAACATTCTAAAAATTTAGAATTTCCTAAATTCCCTAGAAATTGCAAAATGTGAGATTCCACATAGCAAGCAGAAAATGGTAGACTCTTACTTGGTCTCTGTTAGCCTATAGTTGATTAAATTTTCATTCTGATCACCTACACCTCAGATATTTGCAAGTGGAGCAGATCAGGGCTTGATTTATTGTTCTGTTGATTGTCTAGACTAAAAATGTTCTTTACATCACCTGAGCCTGTATTGTGAGCCACACAATACAGCCAGTACAATACAAGGCTTTGGGAAAAAAGTCATGCCCATGGAGACTGGAAGACCTGCAACTGACTGTAGGCTACCACAAATAATTTATTATTATGTAGCATTTAGATAGCCCTTTAAGGTTCTAAGTCCTCATTTGATTCTCAGCACATCCCAGCCCAGACAAAAATAATTTGTTTCTAATTTCAGATACCAGGCAAGAATTTAGCATTATAAACAAGAAGTCTATCTAGTAATTCTAGATACCAAGTGGAATATTTCCCTTGCCACTCAAAATGTAATTTATTATTTTAAATGGTAAGTGAAATTAAAGAAAAGATTCCATTTGAGACCTAGAATCATAAAATTTGGAAAGCTGGACAACAAACTTAAAATTTGGAATACCACATACAGTAAAAAAATTTTTTTTAATTCCTAATCATAATAATATTGGTGACCAGAACAATAGCATTTCAAAAGTGCTTTTAACCCTGAGAAGAAACTGAAGCATCTTATGTGATCCATCTAGAGCTCCAGGTGCAATACAATTTCACCACCTACACCTTGAAAAAAGAACATTTGGAATTCTCAAGACATCAAGTGGAAAAATGTGGACTGTTTCTAGCTGCTAAGAGCATCTAGATTGAAACATTTTACTTAATGACAGTAGCTAGCATCTATACAGTGTGTCTTGAGGTTTCAAAAAAAAAGCACCTTCCATGTTATCTCACTTGATATTTCCAAAGATAGCTGTGGATGAAATACCATTATTATTCCCATAGTATGAGAATAAGAGGAATAAATGGGAAAGAAGAAATTGAACTTCATAGGTTAATGGACTTGATTTAACCTCTGTGTCAAATGTCTGGGGTGGGAATTGAACTCAAGCTTTCCCTTCCTTTCTCTTCCTTACTCCAAGTTTTCCTCATTTTCCTCAAAGTTAATTCACAGGATTTTCTGGTGCTACTGAGAAGAGCACTGCATGGGCTCTAGAGTCAACAGGACATGGATTCCCATGCCATCTCTGATGCTCACTACCTGGATGAGCTGGAACAAGTTACACAGCCTCTCCATTTCTTTTTTAAAAGAGGATTTCGACTAGTTGGCCTCTGGGGTCACTCTAGATCCATATGCCAAAGGAACATTTTTGGAACATCATCCCATAAACGTAACACTTTACCTGATGCCAAAGCTTTGGCATCAGAGATTCAGCGATGAATCTTCAGATAGTTCAAATGCAGTGCAGCCCAGAGCCTGCAGCCGCATTTGCAGGATTGCTTTGCTGGGGCTTAATGGCGAATACCAGAGTCCTGCTCATTTCTTTCTCCTTCATCTTGCGACATGTGTGCACATAGCAACGCGTTTTACCCATTTGACTTTAATAGGAAAAGGACTAAAAAAGACCTCATTGTTACAGATGTGAAACTTCATTTTTCCATCCTGACTCATAATTCTCCTGAAATGTTATCAATGGCTTGGTAGTCTTTTTTTTAAACACTCAAATCTTGTTTTCCAATACCCAAAGCTGATTATTTCCCCCCAACTGGAATTAACATGGCAGGGTTAGAATGAATCCATTAACAATTTCTGTCCTCTACACAGCTCTCATGGTATCCTTCCCACTTACCTTCAAGAGCCTCAGTTCCTCAGTGTCTCTGGGATCTCATTCATGTTTCTCATCAAGAGAATGCTTCTCTTCTCATCTTTTGTGAATCATTATGTCCTCCTGAAAGGCCTCCAATGGAGATTCACCCAGAATGCTGAGGGTATACCTGTGGATATAAACAATTTAATAGAATTAGGATCTTTGTGAAGGTTGTATCCAATCCTTTCTATTGGTTATATTGAGTATAGCTTGTGAAATAAGATTTAAATCAGGAGCTGTGTATTTTAGATTCTAGTCACCAGTTCTCCCCCTATCCCAATCAAGTACTTAGAATTGAATAGATTGAACTGCTGTACTGTCTGCAAATTTCAGGAAGGCATCAGATTTGTGAGCAGGCTATATTTCTGGATTGTCCTTGGCCACCAGGTAAGAGTAACTGTCCTAAATGTCCCCCCCCCCCAAAAAAAATCTCCCTTAATAACTTGCCACTGGATTTTGATGACTGGAGAAGAGAGTTGAGGCTATCTCTTTTACACAGTCCTCCCTCACTTAAATCTAGTTCACAGGAATGTCAAGACATCACCCTCAAAGTTTTATTGGTCCTCTGGGAACCAAGTTCAGACGTGTACAATAGAGTCTCAGTCAGATATGTTCAAATAGAAGGATTGGGGCTGAAAAAGGTTTAAGGTACTCTCAACAATTCTGTTCAAAATAAAAGACATTCAGAAATGGAGAGCGTCTGGAGGACATAGGAAGAGAGGGAAGATTGAGTTCTTCAGTCAGGGATACTTAGAAATGAAGAAGGTCTGGAAAAGCAGCTTGAAGGAGCTCCTTTGTAAAATCCAAGGTTTTTAGACATTAAGATGGTGGCAGAGGAGAATTAGAAACAGCTTTTTTCATGGTCACAGAAATGTTTAGAAATGGAGGAAGATGTGAGGAAATAAAGGAGGTGTAAAAACCAGCTGATAAAATCAGATAATCTTATATTATCTGGGGCATAGCAAGGGGGTGGAATCAGAGAGAGTATGGGGAATAGGAAGAGGCTTTAATAAAGTCCTCAAGCCACGACCAGATACTTAGAAATGGAATAGAGGTTTGGAGGATAGATAAGAGAGCTAGATTCAGCTCTTGTTTTCAAAATCAGAGAATGGAGATATAGAATAAAGGATGGAATAGATTCAGTTCTGATTCAAGTCAGAGATACTTCAGATTATTCAGAGAATAGTTATTCTGGACAGCAGACAGCAGACACTTAAAAATTGAAGAGGATAGGGTGATTAGAAGTAGGGCTAGAATAAGTACTTTTGCTTACAGATGCTTAGAAATAGAGTTTGGGGTGATAAGTAAAGAGGGGAAGAATCAATTGATCTTTGAAGGATCAGAAATTCTTAAAAATAGAGGGTTGTGAGGGCATAGGAAGGGGAGGGTAGAATCAGGCTCTTGGACTCAGAAGACATCAGGCAATACAGGGGATCTGAGAAAATAAAAGGGCCTTTTTTTCCAAGTCAGAATAACTAATACAGTTACCCTTCCCACATTGCAATATTCCTTAGCACTGTTTCAATGTATCACAAGTCAGCATAAGAAATTAAAATTTTGGAGTTTTTGTGAAAGCCAGACGACAGAGTCAATGACCAAATATTGAACCCAAATTTTACAATAATGTACTGTAAATACCCCATAAAAGAAAAAGTCAGACATCCTCAGTACAAAGGGAGGACCAGATCCAGGGACACTGTGACCCCAACCCCTGTGCTGTAGAAGGGATAAATGTGATAGTGTGAGGTTGGGGGGATAAAAGAATCACATCTTTGGTTCTGAATCAGATATACAGATATTTATACAGATATAAATGATACTTAGAAGTTTGGGAGTTTGGGTGGAGAGGGATGGGTTGCTAAAGGGAGAGAAAAATTAGGGGAGACAGTAAAATCAGTTCCCCCGGCCTGAGTTTTAAATATTTTTAATAGAGATTCCAGGGTATTGGAAGGAAGACAATCAGGTCTTTAAATCAGAAATTGGAACTATTTAGAAATGCAGGGGGTATTGTGGGGATGGAGGATCAAAACAAGAATTCATAAAAGAGAAATGGAACCTATATGGAAGGCCAGTGAGGAGGGCTAGAATGAATATAGCAGATTATGGGGAGAAATGGAAGAGGGTAGATACAGCTCATGATCAAAGATGCTGAGAAATGTAAGGAATTAGGGAGAATAGGATGTAGGGGTTTTCTTCACTCTTTTGCTTAGAAGGAAAGATAGACGTCTAAGCATAGGAGTTTGGGGAGGGTAGAAAAGGCAACTTTAATCTCATGTTCAAGTCAGATTCAGAGATTCTTTAAAATGGGGTGCAACATGAGGAAATGAGTTTAAAATGATTGTACATAACCTGTATCAGATTGCTTTGTCTGGGGGAGAAGAGGGAGAAAAAAATCTGGAGCTCAAAATCTGTGGATGTTAAAAACTACCTTTATTTGTATTTGAAAAATACTATTAAATGAAAAAGGTAAGAATTGAAAAAAAAGAAATAGGGTGAGTTTGGAAGAATAGAAGAGGGTTAGTTAGAGCCATCTCCTCTCAGAGGCATTCATAAAGAGAGTCTAGGAAGATGTGAAAGGGTTCAAGTTAAAAGCAGGTATTTTAAACAGAGGGAGATTGGAGTGACTGGAGTGGACTAGAATACCTACTATTCAGATTCTGAGATATTTAGATATAGGGTGGGTTTGGAGGGGGACATAATATCACTTTTTCAGAAAAAATGTTTAGATAGAGAAGTTGGGGGTTAGACATGGAGACTCCAATGAGATTTTGTGGTCACAAATAGGAGTTTGGGGGAGAAGTAACAGAAGGTAGATCTGGTCAAGATAAATGCCTATAAAGAGGAGAGGGTTTGGGATTTAGGAGGGAGGGCAGAATCTGCTCTTGTGATCCAAGAGATTTAGAAATTGAGGGAAATGAGATGGGGGGAGAGATAATAATCAGGTTGTCAAATCAGTTCAGAGATATTTCAAAATTGAGGGGGTTTGAAGGGATAGATAGGAGGAATCCTTTCTTCAAAAGTTTATGGGGATAGGATATAAAGTAGATGCAGTTCTGATCAGTTATATATTTAGAAACAGAGCATTTGGAAGGATAAAGGGGAATGGCTAACTCCTTGATTTTGGTAGGATGGTAATCATGTTAAATATCAGAATGAGATATTTAGAAAGAGAAATAATTTATGAATATTTAAAAATTGGGGGTGATTTGAAGGGACACTACAACCTACTGTGTAGGTAACAGGTAGAGACACTTAGATATGCATGGGATTTAGGGGGATAAGTAGGTAGTAGGCCTAGAATCAGTTTTTCTGATCCAAAGGGATTTTGAGAACTGGAAGGAGAGTGCAATTAGAGGCTGGAACCTTTTTTAGTGAGATAAAGATATAGGAAGGGGTACTAGAATCGGGCCTTCACATAAGAATCAGAAGATATAAACAGGGTTTGGGGAAAACAAATGCATGGGTTGGAAGTCAGTTCTCTCGAAAGTCAAGAGGAAAGAGGGAGAAGGTATGGAAGTCAAAAGGGGACAAATGAATCTCTGCTGGTCTAGATCAAAGAAAGTTATTTAGAAATGGGGAAAGTTTGGAGGATACTGAAAGCAAAGTTATATCAGATCATCAAATCAGGATCAATGATACTAAGAAATGGAGCAAGAAAGGAAGAAATAGCTGTGCTGGTACTTAGAAATTAGTGATTTGGAGGAATAGGGGCTAGTACCAGATGTTCTAGTCACAGAGATGAGATATGAAGTTTGTGGGAAAAGGAGGACAACTAAAATCAAGAGATCCAAGCAGATTCTTAAAAATCAATCCCTGTCACAATAAATTAATACTTTAATTACTTTAATAGAGAGGGAAGGAGGTTAAGGTCCTGGCAAGTGGAGAAAACTCCACTGATCTGTTGTTCGGAGATAATTAGAAATGGAAGTCTTGAGGGGATATAAAGGGAGGGCAGAGAAAGCTCTGATGTTCAGAAACACTTAGAAATTGAGATTTGAGGGGAATAGGAAGGGGGATAGAAGCAGCTGTGCTGGTCAGAGATGGTTAAAAATTAGAGAAGTCATTCCTCAATTGATAAATGGTTAAAGGATATAAAACAGACAATTTTCAGATGTAGAAATTAAGAGTCAAGAAAAGAAAAAATAAATAAATAAAAAGAAGAAGGTTGGAGGGATAGATAGGATGGAGAGCCAGGATCAGCTGTGGTCAGAAATGGAGGGGAATGGGAGAGATTAAGGGAGGAGGGAGATACAATTCTTACTGGTCAGAGATACTTAGAGGGCATTTGAGGGAATAAGACAGGAAACAGATTATTTTGGTCAGAGATCTTAGAAACTGAGAGAATTCAGAGTATAAGGGGGCCAGAACCACCTATATCAGTCAGAAATACTTAGAAATGCATCTGGGGGGTGGGAGTGCAGAAAGGAGGGATAGACAGTTCTGCTATTCAGAGCTATTTAGAAACAGAATTTGAGGTGATAGGAAGGGGGAGGGGAGCAGAACTAACTGTGCTGGTCAGAAGTACTAAATCAAGGAGGTTTGGAGAGAAAAGAGGAAAACAATTCTGCAGATCAGACAGCTTTGATATTGAGGGCCAGCTCTGCTATTGAAGTATACTTAGAAATTGAGGGGGTTGGAAGGAGAGGGAAGGGTCCCCATGTGCTTAGAAATGCAGGGGGGGCTTAGTGGGGATAGAAGGGTACTGGTGGGAACTCTGCTATTCAAAGATTCTTTAAAACGGAGGTGGCTTGAGGGGATGGAATGAGGTATCCACAACTATCTGTGTTGATCAGAGATACTTTGAAACAAATGGGCTTCAAGAAGATGAAGGGGGAGAAGGGTAGAGAAAGCCAATTCTGGTGGTCAGAGAAAATTCTACTAGTCAGAAATACTTAGAAACTGAGAACATTTGAGGAGTTACTAAGGGGTGGAGGGTGGGGGACCAGAGACAATTCTGATGTCAGAGATACTTAGAAATGGAAGTTTTTGTTGAGAGGAAGAGAAGCCCCCCAGAACCAGCTATGCTAGTTAGAGATATTTATAAATAAAGGGAAAAGGGGAAGAGGGGAGAAACTGACAATTCTCCTAGTCTACATAATTAGAAATTGAAGGAATGGAGACCCAGAACCAGTGGCACTATTCAGAGATACTTAGAAATGGATGGGCTTTAGTTGGGGAGAAAGGTGCAGCAAAGATAATTATACTGGTTAGAGATTTTTAGAAATAGAGATTTGGGGGGGGGAGATAAGTGGCAGGTGGCATCAACAATTCTGCTGGTCAGAAATACTTAGAAATTAAAGGGTTTGGCAAGATTGGGGGGACAGGATAGGGACAGTTTTCATGGTCAGAGATAATAAGAAATGAAGGAAGTTGAAGGGGAATAGAGAGAGGGGGAATCTGGTCTGTTGTTCTGGTCAGAGTTGCTTAGTAATGGAGAGGGTTTGTATACATGAGGATTCCCAGAACCAGTTTATAAATAAAAGGGGTTTCAGGGGACAGGAAAGGAGGATGGGACTAAGATAGTACTAGTCAAGAGATATTTAGAAATGGACAGTTTGAGAAAAAAGGGGGAGGGATCTAGAACCAGCTATATTAGGGAGATATTGAGAAGTGGAGAGGGCTTTGAGAGAGAGCATAAAGAGTATTCTCTTGATCAGAGATACATAGAAATGAAGGGACCTTGGGAGGAAAGAAAAGGAAGATAGAAACAGCTCGGGTGTTTAGAGGTACTTAGGAATGAAGGGGGCTGGAGGGGATGAGGTAGGGCTAGAACAAGCTGTGCTGATCAGAGACACTTAGAAACAAGGCTCGGTGGGGATAGGAAGGGAGGACAGAAGCAATGTTGCTGGTCCAAGAAATTTAGAAATAAAAGGGGAGTTGGAGGGACAAAGAAATGAGGTGATTCGGGACAATTCCAATAGACCTGTGTTGGAGAGAGCCATTTGCATCCAAAGAGAACTGGGGACTAATTGTGGATCACAAGATAGTATTTTCACCTTTTTCTTGTCATTTATCTACTTTGTTCTCTCATTTTTTTCTTCTTTTGATTTGATTTTTCTTGTGCAGCATGAGAAATGTGCAAATATGTTTAGAATTGCACATATTTAACCTATATTAGATTACTTGCTGTCTGGGGGAAGAGGGAGAAAAATTTGGAGCACAAGGTTTTGCAAGGGAGAATGTTGAAAAGTATCTTTGCATGTATTTTGAAAATAAAAAGCTATTATTAAATTAAAAAAAAAAAAAAAAAAAACATGGGGCAGCTAGTTGGTTTAGTAGATAGAGCATCAGCCCTTAAGTCAGGAGGACCAGAGTTCAAATTTGACTTCAGACACTTACCACTTCCTGGCTGTGTGACCCTGGGCAAGTCACTTAACCCCAATTGCCTCAAGGGAAAAAAAAACCCTCAACACTTTCTTAAATCTCTACATGCATTTCGAAAATAAAAATCTATTATTAAAAAAATAAAGTAGCATAGATGCAGGGATAGAATGGGAGTATATAGACAGCTTGGCTGCTGTGAGATGTTTGGAAACTGAGTGTGGAGGGACAAGAGCGGGGACAGAACCAGCTATACTGGTCAAAAAGGAATCTGGGAGAGGGGGTAGAAAGGAGGCCAGAAACAGCTACTAGTCTGTGATACTTAGAAATGGAGGGGCTTGGGGGAATAAAAAGGGAGGATAAAGAAAACAGTCCTGAGATACTTAGAAATAGAGGGGATTTGAGGTGACAGGAGATTGGGGGGGGGTTCAGGACTAGCTGTGTTGGTCAGAGACTTTCATATATATGGGAAGGGTAGAAAGAGGTTTCCTATTTTTGTATGTTGCATGGATCTTTTTGCATATATTTTGAAAATTAAAAAGTATTATGAAAAAAATAATAAAGTAAGCCAGGTCCCCTGGCCTGGTTCTTGGCAGTCAAGGAGGTTTTGACCAAATCCAAGTGGACAAACAATATTATATTGGTTAATTATTGCCTTTGATTTACTCCTGGCTCTTTGCTTGGATGTTGATATCTATAAGAGCACAAGAAAGAAAAGGTTTGTATCCTCATGTATTTAGGGAGATGTGTCAGGAAAAAAAATGTCCCAGAATTTAGTATCAACAGACTGAGATTCACTCAGTGAACAAGTGGGGGGTCGTGAATTTTTAAAAAAAATACACTTTGATGAGACAAAGAGAAGAGGAGGGAGGGAGG
>JAJPUD010005678.1:0-41891 GCA_023553655.1 Myrmecobius fasciatus | reverse complement strand
CATGCCACTGCCACCATCGTCTCCTGCCCGTCCTCCCCCCCCATTTCGGCCCCTTCTCAGCCCTCTGTCTGAACAATCCTGCCGGCGCTGCCGCTGCCTCCGCTACACCCCGCCTCCCCCCAACCCTCCCAAGTCAGGTGCCTGTCCTCACAATTCTGCCAGGCTGGAGTAGCCACAACAGCTGCACCTCCCAGCCATGGTGACCTCCTTTTCCACCTCCATAATCCTCCACCGCCCCAGGCTACACCGCCAGTCCTCACAATCCTGCCCGGCTGCAGCCATCACCACTGCAACCCCCAATCAGGCGCTCATCCTCACAATCCTGCCAGGTTCTGCCCACGCTGCACCTCACAATCCTGCAGAGCCACCATTGCACCCCCCCAGGCCTGGGGGCCTCTTTTCCCCTGCCCGCTGCCACCACCATCACCTTCCCGCCCCTTCCCCCCAAACCACACAATCTTCTATCCCCCTTCGGCAATCCACACCACTTAATCCTTCCTGTGCCCCCAGTTCTCTAAACACTTTCCTGAGGCAATTCACAAGTAAAAATTTTTTCCAGCGCTCATATAACCTTTGCATCTCCAGCACCAGGACAATCTCTGAGGACCAAGAGGCACCCCCGTGGGGTAGAAGGTGGCAATTTTGGCCACCAGGCTCTCCTCTCCTTCCTTCCCCCCCCCATTTGGAACAGTTTTTAAAAATCCCTGTTCACTGTCTCCTCCTTCCCTGCCCGTTCCAGTTCCCCATTGCTTTATCCCCGCTCCTCCTGGTCCTTCCCGCCATTTCCCCCTTTCCTATTGGGTCTACGGCTCCCTTTTTCACTAACCTCTGTCTCTAGGTGCCTCCAAGGTGGTCCTGGTCCTTCTCCGACCCACAGCAATTCCTGTGGGCACTTCTGGAGGATGGGATGGCATCTACAGGTGGCAGGAGTGGGAGAGCCTGGTAGCCACCGCTGCTGCGGGGCATCCACAGCTTCTTCCCGCCGGCGGTTTGCCGCCGCGGCCGGCTGGTTCTCCTGAAGTATCTTTAAGCCTCCGCCGCGGCACCCAAAGGTTCACCGCTTCTGCGAACCCAGCGCATGGGCTTCTGCAGCACCTACAGGCTCGTGGCACGGCCGCGGGCCGGGAAGGCCATCCGAGCACCATCCGCTGCCATCGGGCCTCCATCTACCGAGAATCGCCTTTCATATCATCTAGGGCTCTTCTCCGGCTCCGATGGGCATCGGCAGGTAGCATCTTGAGGGCATCTTTTCTGAGGATTTTCTCTGGAGGTCTGAGGCCTGAAGGCCCAGGAATGGCGCCAGTCACAGAGCGCCCGCTACAAGCGTCTTGCCCGGACCAGCTCCAACGCCGCACTGCGGACCAGACCCAACTGACGTGGCTCAGTACTGGGTTCTGAGTGGGCATGCGCAGGGCCATCCTTCCCCTAGTAAAGACACGAAACCCCACCCACTTTGTCGCATTTGGGAGGAGCCTGCCTCTCTTTGCTCCCTCAGTTCCCGCCTCTGCACTTTCCCCCTCCCATCGAATTGCCCTGCAGCACCCCTCCTCCCGCCTCTGAAAAGTCCCCCTCCCATCGAATGGCTCTGGGGGGCAAAAACCACTCTCAAATCTCCCTAATTTCACATTGTATTCAAAATATCCCCTCAATTCTCATGTATCTCTGATAGAGTTTAGTAACTTTCTTTCTCTCTTTTCCTTTCTAAAAGTAACAGTGATATTGTTTGATATACATAGTTACTGAATGGCTTTGGGTAATTGGGATCCCCTTTGCCTCCTTTTCTCTCGCCCCTCCAGGTCTTGGGGTTAACTAATCTTACCCCTTTGATAATCTTGCTTCTGAAAGTCCAAGGCCCCAGTTGGTGATTCATGGGTCCGCTGAGGCAGTGGAGATAGCCGCGGCGGACCCACCGCCGCCGTTCGGACCATCCAGGGACTAGGAGGTTAGAATTTCATTTCTTTCTGTGTAGTGAAATCGATTCTTCCATTTATCAAACACCTTTGGGCTTCCCTCTCTCCCCAATTATTGGGGCAAATTTTTGTAGATCAGCGCTCCCCCCCACCTCTCCTACTTTATAGTACTCTTCTCGCTCCAGTCTTTCCGCTGCGGGCTTTGAAAATGGCCACCAAGGTGCCCTTGAGCCCCCTTACCACTGGGGCTGGGGGCTCCGCCCTCCCCAACACCCCTTTTCACCCAATGCCCACTCAGCTGCCCATTCATGGCAAAGCTGCACCCCCCCCAACTGTCCATTTATCTTATTCCTCCCCCCAACTCCTCCTTCCTCCAGCACCTGTTTTCAACCGCCACTCTGACCCAGATCCCTAACCAGCCTTACTAGAATGTTCCTTGGCGGTCCCCCTCCCTTTATTAACTACGGGAGGCGGTCTGAAGCGGCTCAGACCAGCTCACCACCTAGCGAGGGGCTTAATTCCTGCCCCCTTCGTGTCCCTGAGTAACTAAAGAAGGGCATCTCTTGTGGCCCCAGACTACATACCTGGAAGAGACTTTGTGTCTCAGTTTCTCAGTATCA
Organism: Myrmecobius fasciatus; assembly: GCA_023553655.1. Lineage (NCBI taxonomy): Eukaryota > Metazoa > Chordata > Mammalia > Dasyuromorphia > Myrmecobiidae > Myrmecobius > Myrmecobius fasciatus. Next base: position 39,361 of record JAJPUD010005678.1, on the reverse strand, counting down.
GGGTCCCTCAGCTTGTCAACATCAGGGGCTTTCTGGCAACTCATAGCCTGACAGAGCTGGAAGGGACCCGCGTCCCCAGATTTAGAAACATTAGATGTCTTCAGATTCTAATTACAAGGTGCTCTTTCCTCAGTTATATGTGTGTGAAACACTCCCTATTGCTTTAATTCAGTTCAAAGAATGCTTTTTAAATGCCCGCTATGTGCTAGAAATTATATTGAGGCTACACCCCCCCCCAAAAAAAAAAAAAAACTAAACTAAAAATTAAATAAATAAGGCCTGTCCCTGTCTTCAAGGAAGTTACCTTCCAGGAGGAGAGATGTAACATATACACATAGCTAAATAGGCACAGAATGATAATATCAGGTAGGAGAAAAGAAGCACTACAACCGAAGTGATTGAAAAAAGACTTTGGGGAGATGTCGGGGAAAGGGTATCTGATCTGAGCTTTGAGGAAACCTAGGCATCACAGTGGCAAAGGGCAAGAGGCCAAGGGAAGAGAGGGGAAATATAAGAATAGCTTCTGTGAAAGCATGGAAAGCAGGAAGTAAAATGCTGATCTAGGGGAATAGCAAATAGGTCAGTTGGCAGAACTTGGTGTGCATGAAAAGCAGGAATATGAAATCATTCTGAAAAGGTAGATGGGAATCAGATTGTAGAGGGATTTAAATATCACACTGAGGAATTGTTATCATATTCTCCTGATGGTAGGGAGCTATTGAATATTTTTTGAGTATGGGAATGACATGGATAGATCTTCTATAAAAGATTTGTGGAAAAACACAGCTCAGAATCACAAAGAGTTTTCAAGAAGTTCCTGGATAAAATCACAGAACCATCAAAGTATCAAGCAGCAGCATCCAAATGAGGCAACACTTTATAATTGCTGTGTTTTGAGTACGTGAGTTTGAGCATTTTTTCCCAGATCTTTGTCTTTTCTCTTTTGATTGTCTATTTTATAGCCAATGAGAGATTGTTCATTAGATACCAGGTAATAAAATGAGCACACTTGTATTAGTTTATAGTTTAGGAGACAGTCTGATGACAGTATTGTGATAGATGTCAGAGGGGCTGGGGCTAATCTGGCCTCAGTCTCCATCTTGAAGGGACAATTTGGGAAATCAGGCTTTGACAATTGTGTTTACTCTCAGTCTTTTCCCCTCAAAAAGCATCATAACCTCTACTACTTTCTTCCTGTGATGCTTCACTAGGGACATGGAGATCACCCTGAGTCCTGCTAGCTAAGTCAGAAGAGCCCAAGTTCTGGCAGATTCTTACCAGGCAGAGACAACGTGGATACTACTGGAAACCAGCCGAGGTCACTTCAGGAAGGTGCATCGTCAAAATGGGGGCCAAGAGATGGTAGGGTTTGGGGCCACCACAATGTGACAAACTAGTTAGCATTGGAGGGTTATCATAGGTTATCATGAGCTTCTCCATTCTCTCAATTCTAGATCTCAGATACCCTCAATCTCATCCCTCTTTGCTGTAGCTTTTGAGGAAATGGTGGCCTTTCTTCTCACCAAGATCAATAGGTCCACATTTCTACTTCTCCCCCAGATCCCATCCTCTACTGTCTCTTTTAAGAGCATAGTCCCTCCTTCTATTTGACCCCACTTCTAATTGACAACCTCTCTTTATCCACTGTCTCCCTCCCTTGCTGCCTGCATATACCAGCCAATTAACAAGCATTTAATAAGGTCCTATTATGTAAAACTCATTGTGTTAAGCCCTGAGGATACAAAGCAAAAGTGAAAATACTCTCAGTCTCCAAGGGGTTAAATTTATCATGGGAGACAAAGTATAACATGTGGTTGGAGACAAAGTAGATACAAGGCCTCAGCTGGGGAAAGGGATACATGCAAAAGAAGTGGATGGATACTGTATAGATAAAACAGACAATTATAACCAATTGATTATGGGAAACATGAAACATAGGAACAAATAATAACTTCAAGGTTGGGAATCCAGGTGAGCAGGATGGTTGTGTCCTCAAGAGAAATAGAGAAAGAGCCTTCATGTAGAAGACATTTGAGCAAAAACTAGAAGAAAACTAGAGATCTTGGAGCAGAAGTGAGGACAGAATGCATTCTAGGTATATGAGCCCACCAGTACCAAGGTTCAGAGGTGGGAGATAAAAGGCTCCAAGATAAATAATCCCTTTGGTTGTCCTAGAGAAACTTCAGAGGGGAGTAATGTAAAATAAGGGGAGAAAGGTAAATGGGAACCAAACTGTGAAAAGCTTAGAATGCCAAACAGAAGTTTCTTTTCTTTTCTTTCTTTTCTTTCTTTCTGTCATAGGAGCTTTTTCTTAACACAAATACAAATGTGCAGAGCAGTTTACTAATTTTCTTCACTCCTTAGATGAGCATTCCTCCAAAGGATGATCTGGACAGCTTTATAGTTCTTAGAGGAAACACTGTGAATGATATCTGCAGGGTAAGGACTCATCACTTTGATATTGGAAATCAACAGTGTCATTCATTCGCAGTGTAGCATGGATTTTATCTTCTCATTGCTTCCATAAGTAATATTGTTGTTTGTTTTGGTTATGTCCAACTCTTTGTGACCAATTTTCTTGGCAAAGATACTGGAGTACTTTGCTGTCTCCTTCTCCAGCATTTTTTTTTTTTTACAACTGAGGAAACTGAGGTAAATGGTGAAATTACTTGCCCAGGATCACACAGCTAATTCAGATCTTCCAATTACCAGCCTGGTACTCCATCCACTGGGTCAACTAGCTGCCTATAACTAATATTGGGGATCCAAATTTAGCCCTTGGATCAGCTTTGCATCTAGTTGTCAAAGCCTCTTGAGTTTATACCTCTTTTTGTTTGATCTTAACAGTCAGTGACCAAACATTTCCTGTGACACTCAATGCACTAAGTGCTGGGGATGCACAGAAACATTTCAGTAAGAAAATTCTAGTGTTTCCCACAATTTCACATGTTCCCTCTCTATGGGAAGTGGGTAGGAAGGGAGGAAGGGAGAGAATTTGGAACTCAAAATTTTAAAAAACAAATGTTAAAAATTGTTTTAGATGTTAACTTGAGAAATAAAATAAAATGGTAAATTAAAAAAAAAGAAAGAAAGAAACTTCTGGTAAAGACTTTCTCCCAAAGCAGATCATACAGCTTATAATTTATCCTACATCACACAGTCAGTCAAAGAGCATTTGTTCAGCACTGAGTATGTCAGGCACTGGGCTAAGCACTAGAAATTTAAAAAGAAAAAGGCAGAAAACAGTTCCTGCCTTCATGCAGTTTTCACTTTAACAGAGGAGAAAACATGTAAATTAGAACCTGAGTGCTACAAAGTAGTAGGAAGAGAAGGCCTTAGAAGATGGAGGGTTCTAGGAATGCAGCTAGGTGGCACAGTACATATAGAAGGTTGAACCTGGACAACCTGATTTCAAATCTGACCTCAGCCACTAACCCTGTGATCATAGGCAAGTAATTTAATCTTTCTCTTGCTCAGTTTCCTTATCTAAAAAGTTATCATCTAACTTTACTAGTAGAACCTAACTCTGGGGTTCTTGTGTGCAAATAATGCATGTGAAGCCAACTTTTGCCAATTTTAAAGTACTGTGGAATTATGAAGACTTGACTCAAATCTGGACTCAGACATTGATTAACTACGTGACCTTGGGCAAGGCACATAACCTCTGCCTCAGTTAATTCAATTATAAAATGAGAATTTATAATCCTACCTCCCAAGGTCTTTGAAAGGATCAAATAAGATATTTGTAAAACATTTAGCATAATGCCCAGCACACAGGAAACACTATAGAAATGCTATCTATTTCTATTCATAAATACACACACACACACACACACACACACACACAACATATACAATATCTCACAGGTCTGCATAAGAAATTAAATTGGATTTTTTGGGAAATTGCACAGAAATCATAAACAACATGTGAAGACAAGCAGATGACAGAAAAAGTTTAAAAACTCAGAAATGCATAAAATATATGTTTAGTATTGTATGATGTCAAGAAAAAAAGAGAAGGAAATTTGTGAGACCAGGAGACTTCTTCTCTGGTACCAAGGGAAAGCTAAAACATTGAGAGATTGAGGAAAAACTTTTTTTTCCCCTTTCTTTCCTTTTTGTTAAAGCTTTTTAATTTTCAAAAGATATGCATGGATAATTTTTCAACATTAACCCCTGTAAAACTTTATGTTCCAATTTTTCTCCCCTTCTTCCCATCCCTTCCCCTAGATAGCAAATGATCCAATATACGTTAAAAATGGTAAGAATTTATGTTAAATCCAATATATACATAGATATTTATATAATTATCTTGCTGCACAAGAAAAATCAAATCAAAACGAAAAAAAATGAGAAAATTAAACATAAACAAACAACAACAAAAAGAGTGAGTATCCTATGTTGTGATCCACACTCAGTTCCCACAGTCCTCTCTCTGGGTGTAGATGGCTCTGTTCATCACAAGATCATTGGAACTGGTCTGAATTCTCTCATTGTTGAAGAGAGCTACATCCATCAGAATTGATCATCGCATAATCTTGCTGTTGCCATGTATAATGGTCTCCTGATTCTGCTCATTTCACTTAGCATCAGTTCCTGTAAGTCTCTCTAGGCCTCTCCAAGATCATCCTGCTGATTATTTCTTATAGAACAATAGTATTCCATAACATTCATATACCATAATTTGTTCAGCCATTCTCCAAATTGATGGGCATCCTTTCAGTTTCCAGTTTCTTGCCACTACAAAAAGGGCTCCCACAAACATTTTTGCTCATGTGGGTCCTTTTCCCTCCTTTAAAATCTCTTTGGAATATAAGCCCAGTGGAAACATTGCTGGATCAAAGGGTATGTACAGTTTGATAGCCCTTTGGGCATAGTGAAGAAAAACTTTTTTTTTTTTTTGCTTTTTGCTTTTTGCTGAAGCAATTGAGGTTAAGTGACTTGCCCAGGGTCACACAGCTAGGGAATGTTAAGTGTCTGAGACCAAATTTGAACTCGGGTCCTCCTGACTTCAGGGCTGGTAATAAGTAATTAGACTAGTAATAAGTAATATGGTTGGACTATTGCTGTAGTACAGGAAATGATGAATTGGTGGATTTAGAAAATTATGGAAAGATTTGGACCTAAGAAGAATGATGTTATCCCCTTCAGAGAAACAGAGAACAAACTAGTACAATTTTACATAGATGTATATGAATGTGTATATATATGTGCATGATTATAGATATCTATGTATTTGTATATGTGTGTGTGTGTGTGTATTCATACTTAACTGTAACCTGCTTGGGAGACATGGGGGGGGGGGAAGGAAGGGGGGAAAAAGAATAAAATAAAAAGTGCACAACAGAGAACAAAAGAAAATCTTCAAGGAAGCAAAGAAAACTTTAATATAATATGTAGTATTTACTATATATGCTTTCTTGAAGTAGAAGTTTATTGTCTCATATTTTGAATCCTCATGTTCTGCAGTGCACATGACAATGGTTTTTTTTTGTTTGTTTTCATTTTCCATTTTGTATTTCAGTTTTAAATTAATACATAAAAGTTTTGAACTTAGTAACAGATTTTTTTTTAAACAATTGTCATTTTATCCTTCTTTAGGTGGAGCTGTGATCTTATGGGTACAGGCACTCCTTCCACAATAACACATTAAAAGGTTGAGTCTATATGATTGACATTAGTCTGTGACTTGAATAAGTCTTCCGCAGAGGGTCCACTCAATACCAGAGGCTTTCTAGTTCTTACAATAAGTTGCTCAGTTTTAGGAAGGTTGTTGATAAGCTGGAGAGCATCCAGACCATTTGGACATGCTCAAGATCAGGCTTATGAGAGACATTTGAAGGAAATTGAGGAATGGAAGATTTGGTGGAGAGGAGTGGGGAGAGAACAGAAGAGGAGAACATGATATTTGTCTACATGTATGCAAAGGACCAATGTGGTGAAGAAGGATCCAACCTGTTCTGCTTGTTCCCAGAGACAGAACTGGAAACAAAGTTTCAGAGAGAGAGGTTTTGGCTTGTCAGAAATAACTTCCTCACTAGTAGAGCTATACCAGCATGGAATGAGCTGCCTTGGGGGAGAGAGTTAAGTCGCCCTCCAAAGTTTTCAAGCAGAAATCGGATGCCCACTTATCTGGGATATAGAAGTGATTCAAGTTCAGGTATGGACTAAATTGTCTCTGATATTCCTTGTAGCCCTAAGATTTCATGTTTCTGTCACATGTGGTTCCTTTCCATTCTGTTGCCATATTAGGGGCTGGACAGAGATCCTTCATTGAGAACCAACAGCTCAGAAGTGCTCATAAACAGTCTGAGAATTCAGATTTAAACCACTCCATTTGCCCCATTTCATAAAGGTTACCAGAAGCTGAAGGAGGTGGCAAAGGGGGTGATTTGTCTAGTCATGGTTTGTCTAGATGTTTGAAATTGGTGTCTATATAAAAACATGGCTGATTTGTACCTGAGAAATCAGTAGATAGATGTGAAAATGAAAGAGTAGGACTGATTATTGAGGCAATCCACTGGAGGGGAAGAGCTTGAGCATTTAAGAAAATAAGTCAGCCTTGGCCAGGAAAGGTCACCTTCTGATTCAGGTCAGTTCCAATGGTCTTGATGGTGCCATCTGCACCCAGAGAGAGGACTGTGGGAACTGAGTGTGGATTACAACATAGTATTTTCACTTTTGTTGTTGTTGTTTGCATTTTGCTTTCTCTCTCTCTCTCTTTTTTTTTTTCTTTCTGATCTGGTTTTTCTTGTGCAGCATAATAAATGCGGAAATATGTATAGAAGAATTGCACATGTTTAACATGTATTGGATTACTTGCTGTCTAGGGGAGGGGATGGGGAGAAGGGAGGGAGGAAAAAATTCAGAACACAAGGTTTTGCAAGGGTGAATATTGAAAAATATCTACACATGTGTTTTGAGAATCTAAAGATATATAAAAAGGCCACCTTCATCAGAGACTGGAGTTGAGTGACAAATAGAGATAATGTCACTGAAAACTCCATGCTTTCTACATCATCAGGGGCACTCAGGAAAATATGTACTAAACTGAAGAGAAATGCAAAAGCAAGTCTTTTTTTTTTTTAATAGTACTTTATTTTTTCTAATTACATGTAAAGATAGTTTTTAGCATTCTTCCAATTTTGAATTCCAAATTTTTCTCCCCCTCTCCCCAATACACCATTATAGGTTATATATGTACAATTATGTTAAACATATTTCCACATTTTGTGAAAGAAGAAACTGAAAGGGAAAAACCACACACATACACACAAAGTGAAAATAGTTTCAATTCACATTCAGACTCCAAAGTTCTTTCTCTGAATGTTTTTGGCTTTTTCCATCACGAGTCTTTTGGAATTATCTTGGACTATTGCATTGCTGAGAAGAGCTAAAGCAATCATGGTTGATCATCACACAGTGTTGCCATTCTCCTGTTTCTTAAAAGCAAGTCTTTAATAGCAAATTTATTCATTTCTTCTAATAATTGTTCTTGTTTATTGTATTATATTATTTATTATTACTGTTTTTCAGTTCAGGCAAATGACATCACACAGTTCTGGACAAAACTTACTCTTATTTGAGGTCCTGTGTCCTTCGACAGCCAAGGAGGCAAACTCCATCTTGTGGCTGGCAGGGCTTGAGTCCTTTTGAACTAGAAGAACTTGTCAATGAACCAAAGTGATTAAAGGTTAAACACTGTCAGGGGAGTTTGTAAAGCCCTATCCTCCCTTCCAACCACTAAGTGCCAAGGTAATTGAATTCTTTTCTGCCTGATTTATCCTCTAGACCCAGCTCCACTCCACTTGCCAAGGAGCTGTCACAATGGTTTGAAGATCAAAGAATCAATAAAAGGAGATAATGGAAGTAGAACATTTTCTGAAACACTTCCCCCATACATCTCAGCCAAGAACCTCACCTCCTACTCTACTGAGAAAACAGAGGACATCCCTTTTGAACTCCTTCTCTTCAACATCTTAACCCCCCCCCCCTACACACACATGATCCCAGCTCCCTCTGCCTTTAATCTCTGATGGGAGGCAGGTATTCTCTTCCCTGAAGATAAGTTTGTCTGTTTGAGCTGTTGACCTCATCCCCACCTATCTCCTCCAGCAACTTACCTCCACAACTTTGGCCCTTCTTTAGTTTTTGGACTGTCCTTATTCCTGCTACATATAGACACCACCAGTACCATCCATCCTAAAAAAAAACCAAAAACCTCTTTATTGGCATTTCCTCAAAGAACCTTATAATAGCCAAATGCTTACTCAGTCTCAATCAATACCTCTATGCAATCAGTTGCCAAGTATTGTTCTCTCCCCCTTGGCAATATCTTGCATGACCAGCATCTTACTTTAGGCCTTCATCATGGTTTGCATGAACAATTGTAACTGCCTCCTAATTGGTCCTCTTTCCTCAAGTCTCTCCCCGCTTCAGTTCATCCCACACATGATCCAAAGAGATTTTCCTTAAGCATGGTTTTGACCATGTCATTCCTTTACTCACTAAATTCCAACATCTGCTTATTGCTTCTCAAATCAAATACCAAATCCTGTTTGGTATTGCATCTCCTGCCCACCTCCCAGGACCTTCTGCAGGATAAGCATAGCGCCCCTGCTTCTGCCTGCCGTGATGTACAAGATATAATGTTACCACCTGTCAAGAGGCTGAATGACAAGGAAGGACTTCACTTTAATCTTGTGTGTCTTACACTGGTCCTTTCTCCAATCACTGATACTCTTCCTGGACTTACTCCTCATATTCTCATCCCCTTATACACATTCTGTCCTAGTGATTGTAAACCCCTGAGTACCAATATACAAAGTTCATTTCCCATTCTTCAACTTACTACTCCCCTTTGCTCATCCACTTCAACCCAGCTCCCACAGTGCCCCCTCCAGCTTGGCCCATCCCTTCCCCTATGCCTTCTGGAATGCCTGTTCCATAATTAACAAACTTCCTTTCCTCTTAAATTTTTCTTTTTCACTCTTTCCATATTCTGGACCTCAGTGACACATGGCTCCTTCCTAATGATACTAGTTCCCTTGCCACCATTTCAAGAACTGCTTAAACTTTCTCTCATACCCTCTGATTTATTGGTCCTAATGGTAGAGTTGGAATGATAGTCTTTTCATTGCCATTTCTAGACTCTCCCTTGACCTCTTTCCCTAAGCAGCCTTTCTTCCTTTGAGGTTCATGGTACTCAAATTTATTGCCCATCCAGATCCTGGTAACTGTTATCTATTGACCATGAAGACAGTCATCTTCTTTCCTCAGTGAGTTCAGTGACTAGCTCATGGTCTTTCTCTTTTACCCATCTCCTGTCTTCTTACTAGGAAACTTCAACATATATATTGATACTTCCTCAAATGGCTTAATATCGGAATTCCTCAATCTATTCCATTCCCATGATCAGTAGCTCTACTCTACCTTAGCTACACACAGAGATGGCCACACCATTAACCTTGCTATTATCACTCATAAAGGTTTCACTTCCATGCTTATAAATTAGAATTCTTTTATACAATCCTTATCCTTTATCAGTCTTTTTTCTCACTGCCTAATAACCCCTAGCATTCCATGTGACTTTAGTCCACTCCCTTAATCTCTTCTTTCCCGGCCATCACTCTTTCACTGGGTGTACTCTCCTTCTTTCCTAGCTCAACACTTTGAGAACCAACTCAACTTGATGAACATCCACTCTCAAATCCTTTGCCTTCTTGTTTTATTACCCAACATACCTGGCCAAATATCAACTCTGAATTACTACTTCCTCTAATTCATATGCTGCTCAACAGACTGGGGGAAATTATGAAACCGTGCTGACTGGACCCACCACAAATTGATGTTGTTCAGTCTGAACTGGGCCCTGGGCCCTCCATGGAGGAAGACAAGTATTCTGTTCCTCCCTACTCACTTTGCTATACTACTCTCCACGAAAGCTGTACCAAACATTTTTACTCTCCTCAAATCTTCCACAACACTCTTCCCCACCCTTTATTAACTGGGGAATCAAGCATTAAAATTCACTTAAAAAAAAAAAAAAAAGACAACTACCATGGAGAAAATGTCATTTCACGTTATTTAAACATCTTCCACTATCATCTTCTTTCTCTCCAGGTTCAGGTAAAGAAGTGACCCTTTTGCTTGATCTGCATTATTAGTTCCTCACCTAGAACTGCCCATACCAAAGAAAACACAGAGCCTGTCTAAATAAATAAATGACATTGTAACTCTAGAATAGACATTATTAGTTGGATGGTGGCCAAGAAGTGAGCTCTAGAGGAAGCCAAGAATTCTAAGAAGCAAAGATGAGGAGACAGTATATTCCAGATATGTTTAGCAGGACCTTAGAATCTGGAAATTTATATATATATATATATATATATATATATATATATATATTTGCAAAACATATATATGGGTAATTCTTCAACATTAACCCTTACAAAGCTTTCCATTACAATTTTTTCCCCTCTACTCCCCATCCCTCTCCTAGATGGCAGGATATCCACTACATGTTAATTATGTTAAAATCCTTGACAAATCGAATATATGTATACATATTTCCACACTTATCATTGTTGTACAAGAAAAATCATATCTACAAGAAAGAAAAATCAGATAAAGGAAACATAATGCAAGTAAACATCAGTCGAGAGCATGAAAATGTTATGTTGTGGTCCACATTTCACATCCCTCTCTCTGAGTGTATATGGCTTTCTTCAGTGAACAATTGGAAGTGGTTTGAAACATTTCATTGTTGAAGAGAACCATGCCCATCAGAATTGATCATCATATAGTCTTGTTGTTGCCGTGTATAATGATCTCCTGGTTCTGCTCGTTTCACTCAGCATCAGTTCATGCAAGTCTCTCCAGGCCTCTCTGAAATCATCCTGCTGGTCGTTTCTCACAGAACAATAATATTCCATAACATTCATATACCATAACTTATTCAGCCATTCTCCCATTGATGGGCATCCATTCAGTTTCCAGTTTCTAGCCACTACAAAAAGGGCTGCCACACACATTCTTGCACATGTGGGTCCCTTTCCCTCCTCTAAAATCTCTTTGGGATATAGGCCCAATAGAAACACTGCTGGGTCAAAGGGTATGCAGACTTTGATAGCCCTTTGGGCATAGTTTCAAATTATTCTCCAGAATGGTCAGATTAGTTCACAACTCCACCGACAATGTATCAGTGTCTCAGTTTTCCCACATCCCCTCCAACATTCGTCATCTTTTCCTGTCATCTTAGCCAATCTGACAGGTATGTAGTGGTAACTCAGAGTTGTCTTAATTTGCATTTCTCTGATCAATAGTGATTTGGAGCACCTTTTCATATGACTACAAATAGTTTTAATTTCATCATCTGAAAATTGTGTGTTCATATCCTTTGACCATTTGGAGAATGGCTTGAATTCTTATAAATATGAGACAATTCTCTCTATATTTTAGAAATGAGGCCTTTATTAGAACCCTTAAATGTAAAGATGATTTCCCAGTTTATTGCTTCCCTCCTAATCTTGACTGCATTGGTTTTGTTTGTACAAAAACTTTTTAACTTAATATAGTCAAAGTTATCTATCTGGTGTTCAATTAAGAGTTCCAGTTCTTCTTTGGACATAAATTTAAAATCTGGAAATTTAAGTGGGACCATGTTGTGAAGAACTTCAAAACCAAATGGTTGTGTGTGCTTGATTTCAGAAACAGGGAAAGCCTGGAGTTTAAGGAACAGGGAAATGACAAGGTCAGTCCTGTGGTTTAGGAGAAACACTGACAGTTGAGAAGAGGATGGAGAGATTTGAGTCTAAGAGGCTTGTTAGAAGGCCATTACAGTAGTCCCACCAGTGGTGGTAAGAATGGGAATAAAGGTGGTGGTTGTGTGTGAGGAGAGAAGGGGACAGAGGCTAGAGAGATGCCAGATAAGCAGGGGAGTGGCTATGGTGCCCTCAGGGCACACAAAGGGCCTAGGGGTCTCAGTGAAGGTAAAGAAAGAAGAGAGACTCCTTTTCTCTCTTCAGATTGACCAGAGATCAAGAAGTAGAGGTTAGCCAACAACCAAGTGCCAGAGCAAGGAAATTAAAGCCTTCATATCCTTTCCTCTGAAGGGAACAAAATAGTCTCTACCCTTTATTTCCAGAACTTAGGAAAATATATGAGGGGCTCGATAAATCCTTATTGACTTTCAGCATTTTACCCAACATACAATTGATCTCCAACCTATCAAGAATCACAACCATACGAATGCCCAGTCAAGTCTGAAGTCAAGTAGTCTCCAGGAGTCCCTCAGCTCTGTTTATAGATTTCAGCTAGAACAGGCCTTCTTCACATCCCTTTGAGTCTGCAGAACTTTTGTATCTTATATTTTATTGGCAAGCTAATTAAAGCCTGGCCTATATTTAAAAAAGAAAAAGCCTAGAATAATAGGAAATGGCCAAGTGATGAAAAGATTTTAATGGCAAATACAAGACTTTATCAAATGATTTAGGAGAGAATAGAGGGCCGCTGGTGGAAGATAGGAGAAGTGGGGAAACTCTTGAGGCCAGGAGACTAATTACAAGGCTTTTGTAGTAGTGCAGGCCAGAGGTATTGAGAGTCCAAGACTAGGATGGTAGCTCGGTGAGAGCAGTGAAGGGCATTGAGGTGTGAAGCCAGAGAAGCTGGAGAGACAGCAATGGGACCCTCAGGGCAGAAGGACTCAGCAAATCAGACTTGGGATCCAATGAGGACAATGGAAAGAGAGAGGCTCCTTTGGTCTCCTTAGGTTGGCCTGAAAACTGCAGAGTCAGGGTTGGGATAGAAAAGGGAAGGTACAAAGAACATCAGTTACCAGAGAGAGGAGGCTATTTCTTCAACCTCTTTCTCTGCATTTCTCCTGTGAGGTGCCAATGATTTCCCCTTGCCACTTCCATTTTCCTGCCAAACAAGTGTTTCCCCTACCTCAACCAAGCACAGGTCTCTCGGACACACTGAAATAATTGTGGGTAAGAGCAAGGGTCTTGATACATTTCTCCTCTAGATGGATGGATGGGGAACAGACATATTCTCCAATAGGGATAAAATGGACTTCCAGTACTCAGCACGGTAACTGGCACAGAGTAGGCATTCACGCAATGCTCCTTGACTTGCACCATCACTTCCAAACAGAATTCACCTTGAATCCTGCTGACAGTCCAGACAGGCAGTTTGGAGTTAGGGAGGCTCCAGAGTAAACCCTCGGCCTCCTGACATGTAGCACTGAGAAAGAGAAATTTCCATCCTTTCAAGACTGTGGGGAGAGAGCTTAGACAGTTGCCTGGGACACAGGCAGGTTATGACTTGCCCTGGATCACACAGAGTCAGTCAGTCAAAAAGCATTTGTTAAGAGCTTTCTATGTGCCAGGCACTGGCCTACGCTATAGTGATGGAAAAGAAAAGCAAAAAAAGCAGTTCCTGCCCTCTAAGAACTGAAATTTTAATGGGAGAGATAACTAATAATCTGGGCAACCTAGGCTTTGGGGGTTTGGGGAAGTGGAAAAGGCTTGCAGAATGGGGGGTTTGAGCTGTCTTGAAAGACACCAATAAAACTGAAATAAAGGGGGGAAGAGGAGACAGGGTATGCTGGACATAAAGGACACAGAGAAGCTCAATCTTAAGAGTACAAGGATGGTTCACAAAGAAATGTGTATTTAAAAAGTTAATATAGCTGTATAACCCCCCCAAAAAAATTAAACTTTTAATTAAAAAAATGTAATTGGGGAAAGTTTAACAAAAGAAATAAAAATACAATAAAGCATTAAAAAAAAAAAAAAGTACAGGGAGCCAGGAAGATCTATAGAGATTAAAAAATCAGGAGGGGCCAGATTATGAAGAGCTTTCAATGACAGAGACTATATTTGATCTCTGTTTTTTGTTACAGCATTCTTTTTTTTTTAATCCTTTTTTTAAATTAAAGCTTTTTATTTACAAACATATGCATGGGTAATTTTTCAACATTGACCCTTGTAAAAGTTTCTGTTCCAAATTTTTCCCTCCTTCCTCCCACCTCCTCCCCTAGCTGGCAGGTAGTCCAATACATGTTAAATATATTAAAATATATAGCATTGTGGTTTTTTTTTTAAACATTTACATTTATAAGATTTTTCTTTTTTTCTCCTTTCATCCCTCCCCTCCTCCCTTACCATGATGGCAAGCAATCTGAAATAGGTTGTACATGTGCAATCATCTTAAACATTAGATTTGTTCTCAGAAATGAGAGGAAGCCTGTACTGTGACTGAGAATGGGTTGGAGTAGGGAGAGACAAGCGGCAGGTAAAGCAGTTATTTTGAAGTAGCCAGGTGGCATAAGGGAAGAGTACTGGGCCTAAGACCAGGAAACCCTGAGCTCCAATCTAGACTGAGACAGTGACCCTGTTTAAGTCATTTAACATGTCTGGCTCAGTTTCCACATCAATGAAGTAGAATTAATAAAAGCCAGTACCTCTCAGTATTATTGTGAAGGGGGAAATGAATCCTTTTTGTAAAATGTTCTATAAATGCATGTATATAAAAGAACTGTGAATATTAGTTGGGAAGCTATAGCAATGGGCTAAGCCAGAATGGAAGAGAGGAAGGGGACAGGACTGCTGCGGCCCCCTGGGGGTACAGTGAGTCAGCAAATGGGAAGAAAGCCTTAAAGAGAGAAAAGAAAGGAGAGGGGCTGCAGCTTTTGTCGCCTGTGGTTGCCATGGAGATGGCAGAGTGTGGGGGTTGGGGGAGAGAGCTGAAGCTGAGACTGTTGAGTACCGAAAGGCGGGGCCACTCTCTAGTTCTCCAATGGAGCATCACTGGCTTTCTCTCGCCACCTCTGTTGCTAGGGGCAACCCTTCCCCCCAGCACCATGAGTGACAGATAGTCAGGCTCAGCTCTGCCAGCACCCCAATAGAGCAAAATGAATGTGGCCAAGGGGCGTCTTTTTCTCCCTGGGCATGGGAGGAAGGGGATCTGATCCACATCATGCAAGAGGCAAGGGGCCACAGCCACCTCACCCTCCCCCCCCAAAAAAGCCTCTTCAAACCCCTTAAAGGCTGTAGGGAGGAGGGGCCTTTGGTACCCACAGGAGCCCTCTGAATTCCTTCTGTCCTGATGTCTATTACAAAAATTGGTCAGTTAGAGCTGGGCTGTCAATACCGAAGATCAGACCTCTGGAGGGACCTGGCCACAGTTGCCAACAAGCATTTCCTAAGGGCTTAGTCTGGGTCTAGCAAAGATCTGAGTGGAGAGCTACTTTGAAAGAGAGGGCTCTTTCAAATCAAATCATACCTCCCGAGAAAGTTGTTGTATTTGACACCTTTGTTGTCAGACTCAAATAGAAAGGAGACTACTAATTCACTTCAAAGGATCTCTGATGGCCACCGATTAGCTTCTTTAAAAATATAATGTTATCTGTTTTCTTGTATTTTTGTTTATTTAATTATTTTCCATTTATATTTTAATCTGGTCGGATCAGCCACAAGTTTGACACACAGCCTGTCAAGAGGCATTTATTTAATGCTTACAATGTGCCAGCACTCTGCTAATTGCTGAGGTTAAAAGAGAAAGGCAAAAATCAGCCTCTTCCCTCAAGGAATTGACTTTCTAAGGCAAGAAGCAACAAGGAAATAAGTAACATTTTTGTTGTTGGGGCTCAGTTGGATGATTCTTCTTGACCCTATTCTGGGGTTTTCTTGGCAAAGATATTGGAATGGTTTGCCATTTCCTTCTCTTGCTTATTTTACAGAAAAGGAAACTGAGCAAACAGGATTACATGACTTACCCAGCAATTGTCTGAGTCCAGATTTGAAGTAAGAAAGATCAGTCTTTCTGATTCCTGGCTCTCTAGCCACCATACCACCTAGCTGTCCCAAGCTAGGCACATAGGGGGCATATTTAGAATAGATGGAGGGGATCTAGAAAGAGAATGTACTAGGGTCTCTGGAGCAGAAAGGCCTCCTACTGAAAGAGGGGAGGAGGGATAACTTTGAGTTAATTTTTCGAGGAAGTCAGAGAAACTAAGCAAGGTGACAGGAGCAGAATGCAAGTATAAAGGATAGTGCAATTCTAAAATGTATAGAGGTGAAGGAGGGGTAAAAAGACTAGAAGGGAAACTGAGGCTTACAGAACCTCATATGGATCATAGCTGTGTGGATGTGAAGTGGGTGGGAAGGGATTTGAACTTAGATCCTCAACTCCAAAGGCAGTGTTCATTCTCCTGGAACACATTATTTCCCTCCCAACTCTGTCTATAATTCTGTGATTCAACAGTGCACCTGGATCTTAGCCTCCCCTGGTCCTGTGACTGCTACAGACTGGGCAGGTCCTTGGACAAAAAATGAGAAACTGTCTCTTCTCCAGTACCTTTGCCCTAAGGGGAGGCAGGGAGGCCTAAATCTGAGCTGATTCTCCAACAGTCATTTCAAGTGTTTATGGGTTGGAAGTATGAGTCTGTTGTGCCTTCTGTTTGATTGGCAGGTTAAATAAAGCCTATCGTAGAAAGAGCTATCAATGACAAACCTTTATATTTGTTCCTGGAGGCAACAGGCTTGGATCCTCTGCTGGAGGACAGACCACAAGGGGGGGGGGGGAGGGGGGGAAGGGGAGAGGGGAAGAGAAGAGGGGGCTTGAAGCAAGTAAACTAGTTATTTTGAGTCAGGTGGCACAAAGGATAGAGTACTGGAGCTCCAATCTGGACTCAGATATTTACTGACTATATTTCTTTAGGAAAGAGACTTCATTTCTGCCTGCCTCAGTTTCCTCATTCACAAAATGAGGATAATAAAAGCACCTACCTCCCTCGATGGTATTGAGTTAAAGGGCTTGCAAAATGAAAAAGGAAAAGGAAAAAAGACCCTATTACTATAAAATATACAAATGAAATTAATATATAAATACAAGTTAGAGGGGCTGAAAGTTGAATGAAAGGAAGAATTTGGAACAGAGCACAATAACTCAGCAAAGACCACCTGGGTCTCCTTAAAGCAAGGAGAGAGGATCCCATCTTCAGTTTATCTGGAAGCTGGGAGTAGCAAAGATGACAGAGGGGAGCAGATCACATTTTGTTAGAGGGAGGGGACCACTCAACCCTTTTCCCCCAACCCTTAGATGGGCAATCAGTGCCTTTCTCTTGCTCCCTCCATCTTTCCCCAAGCAGGGTCCTTCCTCCACCAGGAACTGGCAATGAAGAATCTGGCCTCTCAGCCACAAGGGCACAAAGGAGTGAATGTGGGTAGAGAAAAAGGGTAGATGGGGGGAGGGGAAGGGTGTAGAGGGCAGAGGGCCTCAGCCAACATTTCTATGGTTTTCAGGAAAGGGACATCTCTATTACTTTTTAGTGCTTACTAGCACACTGCTTGGCACATAGTAGACATTCAATAAATGTCTGTTGACTTCACATATTAACTTCATTGATAGAACCCATAACATACACAATCTGTTCTCAAACCAGTTCTATATTGTCTCCTAAACTGGGAGGTTGGGAGCCAGGCAGGCTCCCTTGTCCTATCAGCACAATAAGAAAGGGGCCTCTTCACATCCCACAGCCCACAACCCACAGGGTACTGGTTATGGTACTCTCCCCACTTCCCACCAGGAAAGGAGGGCAAGTTAGCAAGAGAGCATGGTCCTTATAAGCATATCCCTCACCACCTTTAGTTCTCTCCAAAGGGACTCAAATCCCCAGATCCACCCAAATCCCTGGGTGGATCTGGGGATTTGGCCATCCTTTCTTAAGGGCTTACCTACTATTTGTCATAGGGCTTACTATGTGCTAAAGGGCTTATTTCCTGTAAAATGTTGTACTAAGTGGTGGAGATGCAAAGAAATATCTCTGTAGGGAAAGTTCAGGCTATGGCCTTCACCCAAAACTGGTTAGCACCTTATTTGTATGTTCTAGATTTAGAGAGTTGCCTGCAACCTGGAGAGACTATGACTTGCCCTGAATCACACACAGTCAGTCAAGAAGCTTACTACTTACATGGTAAGCACTTAATGCTTGCTATGTGTCAGGCTCTGATTTGGGATGCTGGGAATTTTTTTTTGGCCCAGTAAAAAACAGGCCCTAACCTTAATTGAGGAACCAACATTCTAATGAGAGAGAAAACAGATAATTCCTAAGTAAAGTCCTTTGAACATCTTTCTATCTCAGTTTCCATATCTGTAAAATAAAGCTTGTAACTACATATCTCCAGAGGCCTTTCTGAGGATAACATGAAATACTATTACAGGTAAAGTACTACATAAACCTTGAAGTGACATAAATGGTTTTATGCATATAAATCTGTAAATGCTGTTTATTAGTGGTTTATATACATAAAACCATTTATGTTATTACAAGTTTTGTGTAGTACTTTACCTATAATAATATTTCATGTTATCCTCAGAAAGGCCTCTGGAGTATTATTAGAAGGTTATTTATGGCTTCCAGGCCAACTAGTTGGTAGATAAAGTGCTTCACCTGGAGTCAGGCAGACTCATCTTCTTGAATTCAAATCCAGCCTCAGACACTTCCTGGTTTATGACCCTGGGCACGTCCCTTAACCCTGTTTACCTCAATTTCCTTATCTGTAAGCTGAAAAAGGAAATGGCAAAACCACTCCAATATCTTTGGCCCCACCCCCCAAAAAAATCCAAAGGGGGTCACAAAGTCAGATATGACTGAAAGGACTGAACAACAATTGATGTGCTCCAGAATTTATGAAAGGAGAAGTGGGGGATGGGGGGAGGGAGAGATTATCCAGGGGGCACAATGACCCAGAAACAGGATGTGGGCCATAATGATGGAAATGGAAGGAGATGGGCTTCTTTTGTCTCTTCTGGTTGCATCTGAGAACACTGAATGGGAATTGGACTGGAGATGTGCAGACCAACTACTGGTAAAGGGAGGGGGCCATGGCCCACCCTTGTTTCCCTTTATCCCTTGAATTGGAATTCTATGGCTTCTGCATGCCCAGTCCACTTTCCTGTGATGCCCAACAGGAGCCTTTCCCTGGCAGGGACATCCCTTACCCAGATGAGCCCCTATGAATTCAACGAGGACACCTTGCTAACTCCTGTCTTTCAGATAGCCTTCTCATGAAGGACCTTGGTCATCAGATTCATCTAGGATGAATTTGTCATTCAATCACTTAACCAGCAGTTTTTTTGAAATAAGTCTCTTAGTTTTTCACATCACCTCTAGTATCTCTTTCATTCCCTCCCAGAGAAACATGGGACATTGTTACACATGTAACAAATTTAAACTTTTTCAAGACTAAAAATACACCAAAAAAGAGGAAAAAAAAAATCAGTATAAATGATTAATAACTGAAAAATGCTGAAAACAGGAAGAAAGTACAATACATTTAGCCCTTTTCCCTCTGTAAAGGAAAAAGCTGGGATGCTAGGCCCTCCAATAGCTCTCTTTTCCAGCCATGCTTATTCTTTATAATTTTGACATATTCACATTTGATTCTTTTGTGATTGTACTTTCTATTTACATGTTGTAATTATTGTGTGTATTATTTTCTGAACAAATATTTATTTTTTTTCCTTTTTTTTTAAAATTTTATTTTATTTGCATAACATATGTGTGGGTAATTCTTCAACAATAACCCTTACATAGCTTTCCGTTACAAATTGTTCCCCCCAACTCCCCACCCCTCCCCTAGATGGCAGGATATCCACTACATGTTAATTATGTTAAAATATTGGCAAATCGAATATATGTATACCTATTTCCAAACTTATCATTGTTGTGCAAGAAAAATCTTATCTACACAAAGATATATCAGATAAAGGAAACACAATGTAAGCAAACATCAATCAAGGAGTATGAGAATGTTATGTTGTGGTCCACATTTTGCATCCCTCTCTCTGGGTGTATATGGCTTTCTTCAGTGAACAATTGGAGGTGGTTTGAAACATTTCATTGTTGAAGAGAGCCATGTCCATCAGAATTGATCGTCATATAGTACTGTTGTTGCTGTGTATAATGATCTCCTGGTTCTGCTCATTTCACTCAGCATCAGTTCATGTAAGTCTCTCCAGGCCTCTCTGAAATCATCTTGCTGGTCATTTCTTACAGAACAATAATATTCCATAATATTCATATACCATAATTTATTCAGCCATTCTCCAGTTGAAGGGCATCTATTCAATTTCCAGTTTCTAGCCACTACAAAAAGGGCTGCCACAAACATTCTTGCACATGTGGGGCCTTTTCCTTCCTTTATGATTTCTTTGGGATATAAGCCCAATAGAAATGCTGCTGGGTCAAAGGGTATGCACAGTTTGATAACTTTTTGAGCATAGCTCCAAATTGAACAAATATTTATTAAAGGCTTAATATATGCCAGGTACCAGACTAAGTGCTGAGAATGCAAAGATACATTTGTCTCAGGGAAATTCAGGTCTATTCCCAAAGCAAGTCAGCATCTTCAGAGTTGCCTGGGATCCAAAGAGATTGTGACTTGCTGTGGATCATATAGGCGATCAAAAAGTAGTGATTAAGTGCTTGCTGTCAGATGCTGACCTAGGTGCTGGGTTGTTTTTTGGGTTTTTTGGGTTTTTTTTTAAGTGAAAAACAAGCCCTAACCTCAAGGAACTGACATTTTAATGGGACAGAGAACCTGACTAATCCAGGGTAAATCCTTTGAACATCTTTCTATCTCAGTTTCCTTATCTGTAAAATATAGAGTGTAAGGGTAGGTATCTTCAGAGGTCTTTCTGAGGACAAAATGAAATAATATATGTAAAATATCATGCAAACCCTGAAATGATATAAATGGTTTTATGTATATAAAATAAATATGTAAATGTTATTTATTAGTAATATTGTTATTAGAAGATAATTGATGAAACAACTAATATGGACACATTTTATAATGATCACACACGTACAACTTGTATTTGGTTGCTTATTGTTTTAGGGAGGAAGGAGGGGAGAGTGAGAGAATTTGGAACTCAAAGAAATCCTCAAATGTTAAAAAAAATTATTTTAACATATGATTGGGGGATTATATATATATGCATATGTATGTGTATGTATATACATATGTATAATTGATATACTCCAAGTCATAATTAATGAAAGAAATAAGGGAGGATTGGGGAGAGGGGAAAGAGATGATCCAAGGCCTCAGGGAGCACAATAACTCAGAAAACAGGATATGGGTCATAGTGATGGAAATGGAAGGAGACAGGCTCTTTTTGTCTCTTCCTCTTGCATCTGAGAGCCCTGAATGGAGACTGGGCTGGAGATTTGCAAACCATTTATTGGTGTGGGGAGGGGCCCAAAGTTGAATTCTGTGGCTATTTCCATATTAGCCATTTACAAAAGAGAACACAGACCAAATTTTTTAAAAACCACAAGAAAAATAAAGTTTAAAAAGT
Source organism: Myrmecobius fasciatus (assembly GCA_023553655.1). Classification (NCBI taxonomy): domain Eukaryota; kingdom Metazoa; phylum Chordata; class Mammalia; order Dasyuromorphia; family Myrmecobiidae; genus Myrmecobius; species Myrmecobius fasciatus. The sequence continues at coordinate 17,992 of JAJPUD010005678.1, read as the reverse complement.
ATATTTTGATCTGCATTCAGACTCCCTCAGTTCTTTGGAGGCAGATAGCACTTTTCATCATGAGCCCTTTGGAATTGTCTTAGATCATTGTGTTGCTGAGAATAGCTAAGTCATTCATAGTTGATTATTGTACAGTCTTGCTTTTACTGTGTACAATGTTCTCCTGGTTCTGTTCACTTTGCATCACCATGCATTTTTTTCAAAAGAAGTTTCTTTGGATGTCTTCTATCATGTCCAACACACACACACACACACACACACACACACACACACACACACACACATACACACATACACACACACACCACCCCACTGTTACTAACCCACCTAAAATTACTGTCATGCTAACCCTCAAACTTACAAGTTACAAGACAGGCAGGCTCTAGCACCAGCAACAGGAGAGCCCCTTCAAAGCCCTTCCAGCCTGGGATTATGGGTCATCCAGTGGGTTGGTTCTATGGTACTCTGAGGGCCCCTCAGCCTTCCTCTATTCCACCCAAGTGATGAAGGGATTGAGGTCACAAAGGAATCTTGCTCAAGATAACAGATCCCAAACTTAGGCCTTTTCTAAATGGACCATGGTACCCAGATCTATCCCAGGGATTTGGCAACTGTCTATTAAAAAGCATTTATTGGGGCAGCTAGGTGGCGCAGTGAATAGAGCACCAGCCCTGAAGTCAGGAAGACCTGAGTTCAAATGTGGTCTCAGACACTTAACATCCCCTAGCTGTGTGACCCTGGGCAAGTCACTTAACCCCAATTGCCTCAGCAAAAAGCAAAAAAAAAAAAAAAAAGCATTTATTAAAGGCCATATGGGATGTTCAGGAAAGACAAACACTATGAATGACTTAGCTATTCTCAGCAATACAGTGGTCTAAGACAATTCCAAAGGATTCATGATGAAAAATGCTAGCTGCTTCCAGAGAAAGAACTGAGAGATCTGAATGCAAATCAAAGCATATTTTTTAAACTTATTTTTATTTATTTTTATTTTTTTGTCCTGTGTTCTTTTGTAACATGGCTAATATGGAAATGGCTGCGGAGGTGCTAGTATAGAATAGCCACACGTTTTCTGAGCTGCTTGTTCCACTTTTGGTATTCACCTTTCACCCAACTGTCACCTGTGGCTCTAAGAAGCTGTAGCATGTACAACAGTCATACCCTGCTAAAACTATCTCAGCAGATGAGCTAAACCAGGTTGGGGGGCAATCAAGAGGCCTCAAACCTATCAGTGAGTTAGGGGGATATCTACAGCAAGCATGTAAAGACTTCCGCTGGCAGAATGGGTAGATGAGAACAATCTGTTCTATGGAGCCATTAGTATTTGGTCAGACATTGAATTCACCAAGGTCATGCATTGCATCCCAGGCCACTGACAGTCATCTTGACTTTTCTTCTACCACTGAAGTTGACTCACTGGAGTGAGGCTGAAAATTCTTCATAACTCTGCCTCACTTAAATCAAATACAAGAATAAGCCAAGACATCACCCTGTGATGTTGGGCCTCTCTAAAAACTGACAGGGAACAATAACAATATTAGAGACTTACAATTTGCCAAGCACTGTGCTGAAGTTATGGAAGAACAGGGGGAGGAGGAGGAAAGACAATCTTTGACCTTAAGGAACTGACATCTAATGGAAGGGACAGCCAGTAATCTGGGAGGCCAAAGGTATGAGGACTTTGGGGATGGAGAGCTGGAAAGGCCTCCTGCAGAATGTGGAGTTTGAAGAAGCCAAGAGAAGTATTGAAAGAAACAAGGAAAGTAAGAGATAGGGGTAGCAGGCAAGAACATGCTAGCCATAGGAGTTGGCCAAGAGTAGCTCAGTCTTAGAGTATATGAAGGCTTGAAAGGTATATATATATATATATATATAAAGGTATCACCTCATATCAGATTGATAGAAAAGGAAAATGATAAAAGTTGGAGAAGATGGAAGAAAATTGGGTCACCAATGCTTTGTTGGTGAAGTTATGAACTGATCCAGCCATTTTGGAGAACAATTTGGATCTATGCCCAAGAGCTATCAAACTGTGCAGGCCCTTTGATCTAGCAGTGCCACTACTAAGCCTATATCCCAAAAACATCATAAAAGAGGGGAAAGGACCCACCTGTACAAAAATATTTATAGCAGCTCCTTTCTTTAAAAAAAAATTAAATGTTTTTATTTTCAAAACATATACATGGATAATTTTCTTTTTCTTTTTAAATTATAGCTTTTTATTTTCAAAATATATACTTGATAAATTTTGACATTCACCCTTACAAAACCCTTTGTTCTATTTTTTTTCCCATCCCTTCCCTTCCTTCGGCAAACAATCCAATATATGTTAAACATGTGCAATTCCTCTATACATATTTCCACAAATGTCATGCTGCACAAGAAAAATCAGATCCCAAAGGGGGGAAAAAAATGAGAAGGAAAACAAAATACAGGCAAACAACAACAAAAAGAGTGAAAATTCTATGTTGTGGTCCACCCTGTTGCCACAGTCCTCTCTCTGGGTATAGATGGCTCTCTTCATTACAAGACTATTGGAACTGGTCTGAATCATCTCATTGTTGAAAAGAGCTATGTCTGTCAGAATTGATTATTGTATAATCTTGCTGTTGCTGTGTATAATGATCTCCTGCTCATTTTACTTAGCATCAGTGCACTTAGCATTGGTAAGTCTCTCCAGGCTTCTCTGAAATCATCTTGCTGATTCTTATAAAACAACAATATTCCATAACATTCATATACCATCACTTATTCAGCTATTCTCTAGTTGATGAGCATCCACTCAGTCTCCAGTTTCTTGACACCAGACTGCCACAAACATTTTTGCACATGTGGGGCCCTTTCCTTCTTTTATGATTTCTTTAGGATATAAGCCCAATAGAAACACTGCTGGGTCAAAGGGGATGCACAGTTTGATCACTTTTTCAGCATAGTTCCAAATTGCTCTCCAGAATGGTTGGATCCGTTCACAATTTAACCAAGAATGTATCAGTGTTCCAGTTTTCCTACATCCCTTCCAACATTCGTCATTGTCTTTTCCTGTCATCTTAGCCAATCGGACAGGTGTGTAGTGGTATCTCAGAGTTGTCTTAATTTGAATTTCTCTGATCAATAGTGATTTGGAGCACCTTTTCATATGACTAGAAATAGTTTTAACTTCATCATCTGAAAATTGTTCATATCCTTTGACCATTTATCAATTGGAGAGTGGCTTGAATTCTTATAAATATGAGACAATTCTCTATATATTTTAGAAATGAGGCCTTTATCCAGGACCCTTAAATGTAAAGATGATTTCCCAATTTATTGCTTTCTTCTAATTTTGTCTGCATTGGTTTTGTTTGTACAAAACCTTTTTAACTTAATGTAATCAAAATTATCCATTTTGCATTCAATAATGTACTCAAGTTCTTCTTTGGCCATAAATTCCTTCCTTCTCCACATATCTGAGAGATAAACTATCCTTTGTTCTTCTAATTTTATAGCAGCTCTTTTTGTGTTAGCAAAGAATTGGAAATTGAAGGAATGTATATTAATTGGAGAATGGCTGAACAAGTTGTGGTAAATGAATATAATGGAATACTATTGTAGTGCTATAAGAAATAATGAGCAGACAAATTTTAGAAAAACCTGGAAAGACTTAAATGAATTGTTGCTGACTGAAGTGAGCAGAACCAGGAGAACACTGTACACAGTAACAACAACATTTTGTACTTATCAGCCATGATAGACTTAGCTCTTCTCAGCAATACAATGATCCAAATCAATTCCAGGGCACTCGTGATGGAAAATTTCATCCACATCCAAAGAAAGAACTATGGAGGTTGAAGTACACCATTTTCACTTTTTTTTTTCTTTTTTTGTAGTTTTTCCCTTTTGCTCTGAGTCTTCTTTCACAACATGACTAATGTGGAAATATTTGACATGACTGTACATGTATAACCTATATCAGATTGCTTGCTGTCTTTGGTGGGGGGGAGAAAGGGAGGGAGGGAGAAAAATTTGGAACTCAAAATCTTACAACATGAATATTGAAAACTATTTTTATATGTAATTGGGGGGAAATACTATTAGTAGAGAGGGGGGAAAGGGAAGAAGGTTACATGCTATGAAAGCCTTCAATAGCAAATAGAGAAGTTTGTATAGGTTCTCAGACAAAAGGGGGAGCAATTGGTGGAGGTTAGTTTTAAGTGGGGAGAGAAATGATATAGACCAGTTACTATGAATGGGCCAGGTAGCACAAGGTATAGGCTGCTGGAGTTGGAACCAGGAAAACCTGAGCTTCATTGTAGACTTTGACACACTGTATACCTGGGCAAATCATTTAACCTTTGTCTACCTCAGTTTCTGTATCTATAAAATGAGAATAAGGGCAGGTATACTAGGGGCCCTGGTGAAGATTCAATGAAAAATTTGTAAAGCGTTAAGTACTTTATACAAATGTTTTCATTTATAGAAAATAAAAATGTGAATATTTTTATGTTTATTATAGGCTATTACAATAGTCCAAACTAATGTTAATGAAAAAAGGGGGAACTGGAAGAGCTGATTCAGGGTTTGGGAAGGCACAATGACTCAGCAAAATTGATATAGTTCATATATATATAAGAAATTGACTCCTTTTGTCTCTTCTGGTGAATCTGGAGTCTACGTTATAGGGGCTGGGCAGGAGGTTTGCCTATCACTTAGCTGAACTGGTAGGGAGCCATGGCCCAGTTTTGCTTCCTAGCTTCCTCCCCATTCCTTACAGTACTATTTAATGGTTTCTGCATACCCCCTCTACCTTTTTGTTATGCCCAATAGGGTCCATACCCTGCCAGAGACACCCCCTCGCCCAAGCAAATGTGCCCCTCAAAATTCCTCCTCTTCCCCTCTGTAGCTGGGTCTAGATCAAGATCTAATAGCAAGATTTGTCAGCAAGCAAATCTTAGTACTTTGTGTCTCCAAGATAGCTCTCAAAGGGACAGAATCTATCCCTAGGATCTGGCAATTGTCCTCAGTTGATAAGCATTTTTTAAAAAATGTGGTTTTGAAGAAGTCTTTTGAAGTTCTTCACCACCATAATTTTCCCTACTACCTCTTCCCCTGCCCCAACCAGAGGTCCACTGTATCTAGTAAATATTATCTATTTCAAGATCAAATAAGAGAAAAAAGCCAGAAAAAAAACTGATTGATAAATTGAAGAATTCTGAAAATATCTGCCAAGCATACCACCTGTGGACCTCCCACCTCTGCAAAGGGGTGAAGTTCTCCCATCTTCTTATATCCCTTCTTTCCAGCCATGCTTACTCTTTATCATTTTGGAATATTCACTATGGTTGTTTTTTTTTGTTTTGTTTTTTTTTAATGATTATTCTTTCTGTCTAAATAATTGTAATTATTGTGTATGTATATTTTTTCTCAACAAGCATTTCTTTGAGCCTTAGAACATGCCCTGCAGTGTGCTAAGTGCAGGGGATACAAATAAAAAGATTCAAGTGATGATTTTCTCCCAAAGCAGATCAGCACCAAGTGAACAGGTTATAGGCTTAGAGGGTTGCCTGGCAACCAGAGAGAGTTGCCCAGAATTACATAGAAATCTGTCCATCCAACAATAACAACAATAAAGCACATTTGTTAAATACTTATTATGTACCTGGCACTGTGTTACTTTCTGGGGATTTTAAAAACAAAACAAAACAAAGAAACAAACAAAAAAAACCCCTAAAACCCAAAAAACCCAGTCACTGATCTCAAGGAACTGACAGTTTGGGGAGAGACAGGTAGTAACCTGGGAAGCCAAAGCTCTCCAGGATCGGGTCGGGGTGGGGGGTAGGGTAGGGTGGGGCAACTGAAAAGGTCTTCTGCAGAAAGGAGGATTTGAGCTTAGTCTTGAAGGAAATTAAGAGGTGAAGGGGAGGGAGTGGAGGACTCAGACCGTGCCATGCATGGGGACAGCCATTTTAGCTCAGTACTAAGGTGCATTGAGATCACAAAGGTATATGAAGGGCTGAAAGGCAGCAAGGGTCCCAGGTTTTGAAGAGCTGTCGCTGGCAAACAGAGGCCTTTTTATTTGTTCCTCCAGGGAACAGGGATCCTCTGGTAGAGAAAATGAGGAGAGACTTAAGGCAGACAAATCAGTTATTCTAAGTGAGTCAGTTGGCACAAGGGATACGGTGCTGGACCTAGGATCAGGAAACCATGAACTCCATTTTGAACTCATACACTTACTGAGTGACCCCTGGCAAGTCATTTAACAATGATCTGCCTTAGTTTCCACTTTTGTAAAATGGGGCTTACAGGGGTGTATAATTGCTGGGCCTTTGTGAAAATTAAACAAAATAATACTGGTAAAGTTCTTTCCAAACTTTAAAAGCTATATAAATGCTTTTATGAAATTAAACTAAATATAGAATGTCAGTTAATAATATTAGGACACTATTGCAACAGTCCAAGTCAGAGTTGATGGAAGGCAAGATGGTGTGTGAAGGTGGGGACTTGATATGGCCCATCCATTTCTTGGGCTACAAGGACTCTGCTTGGAGGCTAAATGGAAGTAGATGGAGTGGTTCCTTTTGCTCTTTTGGTTAGCCTGAGAACTACTGAGTGGGTATTGGGCAGGGTGGTGCAAAAGTGGGAGACTGACTGTATAATGTCAGAGAAAAGGGCCCTCCAATTTCCTAGGCTGGGAAATCATTGACTCCCACATGTCACCTCCATCTTCCCACCCAAGTTCTCTTCCCCAACCTGGGACACTCCCATTGAAACAAACGTGAGTGTGGAGCATCTGACTTCTGAAGCACAACTACACAGAAGGAAGAATATGTGTGGAGGGAAAAGGCTCCTTTTCTTCTCAAGGTGGATAGTAAAGGAGATATCCTAGGACCAGAGGAAATGGGCTAGAGGAACCATTTCCTTTTTTCCATGGCAGGGACAATATGGTGTCTGTACACCATTTCTAGCAGTTAGTAAACTGCCTGGCATGAAGCTACTCTGTTCTTTTTCATTTGTGTCTAATTTATCATGACTCCTTTTGAGGGATTTTCTTGGCAATAATACTGAAGTGGTTTGTCATTTCCTTCTCCAGCTTATTTTGCAGATGAGGCAAGCAGGTGAAGGGACTGGCTAGGGTCACACACCCAGTGAATGTCTGAGGCTAGATCTGAACCCAGGCAGTTGAGACTTCTGACTCCAGGCCTGGCACCGAATCCACTTCATCACTTAGGTGCCATGTGGCACATAATAAGTCTCATCATGTGCTTGTTGACTTCCACCAGAATACCCAATATGCATGTGTCCTGCCTGATCTTGGACGAGCCCACCTAGGTGACAAAGTTGTCTATGACACGTGGTGGACGAGGCAGGTGGGGTCTGTGACATGCAAGGTGGCCCTGTATGGGCACAAGCCCTCAGCATGCCCAGCTTGGCAAACAGCGTGGGGGAGGCACGTGAAAAAGGTCGTGGTCGTACTGAGAGTGCAGGTGCTGAGCTCATGGCTTGTGGAGACCATTCTCAGGTGTCTTGTGGCACGAGGCTGGGGTGGGGGTTGGGGGGGAGGAGTCCTTCTGAGGGCAATCCTTGTTCCTCTGGAGCTCGTGGAACTTGAGCTTGCCCACTGTGGCAGCCATTACTGGGAATTGCCAATTGCTCATGAAAATATGTTTTGTGTGGGCTTAATGTATGCCGCGCACTGTGCTTAGCTCTGCAGATTAAAAAATGAAACATTAAAGAACTGTCCCCAACCCCAGTGAACTGACCAGAGAAGCAGCCACTGTCCTGGGGGGGGGAGGAGAAAGGGGCAAGGGGGAAGGTGGTGGGGAGCAGCTGAACAGACCTCCAGCACAATGGAAGGAAACTCTGACACTGGGGGGACTGGACAGGAGGGAGGATCCAGAGCAGGAACCCTATGCCTGACCTAGGGGGACAGTCAGTACAGCTGAATTCTAGGGTTTGTACAAAAACTTTAACTTAATATAGTCAAAATTACCTATCTGGTGTTCAGTTAAGAGTTCCAAGTTTTCTTTGGACATAAATTTATTCCATCTCCACAGGTCTGAGAGGTAAACTATCCTATGTTCCTCTAATTTGCTTACAGTATCACTCTTTATATCTAGATCATGAACCCATTTAGATCTTATCTTGGTATGTGGTGTTAGGTGTGGGTCCAGCCCTAATTTCTTCCACACTAGTTTCCAATTTTCCCAGCAGTTTTTTTCAAATGGTGAGTACTTATCCCAAAAGCTGGGGTCTTTGGGTTTATCAAACACTAGATTGCTATAGTTATTGCCTAGTTTGTACTGTGATCCTGTCCTATGCCACTGATGGACTACTGTATTTCTTAGCCAGTACCAAATGGATTTGATGACTGCTGCTTTATAATATAGTTTTAGATCTGGTATAGCAAAGCCACCTTCATCTGCCTTTTTTTTTTTTTTTTTTTCATTAATTCCCTTGAAATTCTTGACCTTTTGTTCTTCCAAATGAACTTTGCTACTATTTTTTCTAGGTCTGTAAAATAATTTCTTGGGAGTTTGATTGGTATGGCACTAAATAAGTAGATTAGTTTGGGTAGTATTGTCATTTTTATTATATTCACTCAGCCTACCTATGAATACTTGATGTTTTTCCAATTGACTAGGTCTGACTTTATTTGTGTGGAAAGTGTTTTGCAGTTTAGTTTGTATAGTTACTGACTTTTTCTTGGCAGATAGATTCCCAAATATTTTATACTATCAACAGTTATTTTGAATGGAATTTCTTTTTGTATCTCTTGCTGCTGAACTTTGTTCGTAATATACAGAAATGCTGATGATTTATGTGGATTTATTTTGTATCCTGCAACTTTGCTAAAATTGTGAATTGTTTCTAGTAACTTTTTAGTTGACTGTAGGGTTCTCTAAGTATACCATCATGTCATCTGCAAAGAGTAATAATTTAGTTTCCTCATGACCTACTCTAATTCCTTTAATTTCCTTTTCTTCTCTTACTGTCAAAGCTAACATTTCTAATACAATAGCAAATAGTAATGGTGACAGTGGGCAGCCTTGTTTCACTCCTGATCTTACGGGAATGGTTCTAGTTTGTCTCCATTACATATGATGCTTGCTGATGGTTTTAAGTAGATACTACTAATCATGTTAAGGAAAAGCCCATTTATTCCTATACTCTCTACTGTTTTTAATAGGAATGGATGTTGGATTTTATCAAAGGCTTTTTCTGCATCTATTTAGATAATCATATGATTTTTGTTAGTTTGGTTATTAATATAATTGATTATGCTGATAGTTTTCCTAATATTGAACCAGCCCTGCATTAACGGAGGGCTTTTGATTTGATCCTGGAGGTAATAGAGTTTCTCTGCTGGAGAATGAGTTGAAGTAGGGAAAGGCCTGAGGCAGACAATTCAGTTATTTTGAACCAGTGAGTTGGCACAAGGGATAAAGTACCAGACGTGCTGCTGGGAAACCATGAGCTCCTATTCAATCTCAGACACTTGCTAAGTGACCCTAGGCAAGTCACTTAATATATGTCTTGCATGGTTTTTATTTCTGTAAAATGGGGATTATAATGGCATATACCCACGTGGCTCATTGTGAGAATCAAATGAAATCATACTGGTAAAGTGCTTTGCAAACCTTAGAATACCATATATATATATGTGTGTGCATATTTATGTGTATGTATATACACATAGATATGTAAAGTTTCTGAATGCTGATTATTATTTTCAGCAGGATATTGCAATAATCCAAGTCATAGTTGATGATCAGAGAAATGGAGGGGGTGGGCAAAAGGAAATCATCAAGGGCCCCTCAGAGAAGTATGATTTAGCAATGAGCACACAGGCCATAATGAGGATAGAAGAATGAAATGGGCTCTCTTTGCATCTTCAGGGTGGTCTGGAGACTGAAGAGTGAGGATTGGGCGGGCTGGTGGGGAGGTGGGCAGACCTTGGTGGTAGAGAGCCATGGAAATTCAGGCTTCTTGTCCCTTACTTACCCATATAAATAATTTCTTCTCACCTTCTCTACTTTCTTTCTAAACAGGGCCTGTATTTGATTTCTGAAGCACATCCCCATGCCAGAGTGAATGTGAGTAAAGAAAAACTGCTTTCTTTTCTTCTCTAGCTAGATGGTAAAGGGCAGGGATGGGGAGTGGAGCAGATCTCCTAGTGCCCAAGGAAAGGAGCCACAGATACCATTTCTCCCCTTTACAGGATAGGAACAAAATGGCCTCTATAAACCAATTAAATCACTCAATAAATGCTTGCTGACTACACTAGTTGACTTCTACCATCATGCCCAGCACATACACAATCCACATCACCACTCCATCTAAAACCACTTTTGAGCTGACTCCTAAAAAGGATAGTTGAGAATTAAGCAGCTCTCAGAAGGGGAGGTTGGGAGCCATATAGGTTCCAAGGGAGCCTGGCCTGGTCACTGATTCTAGCTAAAAAACAACTTCTTCACTTCCCTTCCAGGCTAGGGAGTTATAGGGTCTATGGGATTGGGGGTTATGGTACCTTAAGGATTCCTCCAAATTCTTCCCTGCCTCTAGGAAAGAGGATTGAGGTCAGCAGTGAAGCTTGGTCAGGAGAATATATGTCACTACATTCAGGACCTTTGATTCTCCCCAAAGGGAGTGGGCTCACCAGATCCTTGCTATTTGGCAGTCCTTGACCACAAAACTTTAATAAGGGCATCATATGTGCAGACAATAGCCTAAATTCTGGGAACGCAAAGAAACATCTTTGTAAGTGAGGTCTGAGTAAGGGCCTTCCTCCAAAGCAGATCAACTCCTTATCTGCTTAAAGAGTTGCCTGGGACCCAGAGAGCTTTTGACTTGTCCTGGACCACATGCAATCAATCAAAAAGCATTAATTAAGTGCTTATTGTGTGTGCTTATGGCATGCCAGGTATTGTGCTAAGAATTATGGCCAAAGATAGTCCCTGACCTCAAGGAAGTGGCATTTGAATGGGAGAGATCATTAGTCACCTAGGAGGTCCAGGAACTGGGGATTTGGCAGCAGAGAGAAGTCAGGGAAAGGAAGAGATAGAAGCAAGGAGGTGGTATTGTAGTGGATGTGGTAGACCCTAACCCGGGGCCCTAGACTAGCTTATGAAAGTTACTAACATAAACATTTTCTAAAATCACTAACTTTAGTATGTTTAGACTTGCTGGCCCCACAGAAGGAACACTTGCCCAGTAAACTGTTTCTTGAATATAGGGAACTATTGCTGTTGCTGTTTTGACTGGTTTTTTTTTTGTTTGTTTGTTTTGTTTTGTTTTTGTTTTTGTTTTTTTTTTACCCATGCTATTTGGCCTGCCTGCTTTGGTAAAATAAAGCTTTGACTAGAAGAAACTTCTGTGCAACTATTCTCACTCTGATTCCAAACCTATTGCTCTACTGAAGCAGTTTGGAGGTCAAACCGAGTGCAGAGGAGAACCAATATAGCTAGATCTTAGAGTGATGGAGGGGAAGGGAAAGGAATAAGGTTTATATAGTTCCTACAGTATATAAAGCATTGTACTGTAAGCCCATTATAAATATCTCATTTGATCCTTAAAGCTACCCTGGGAAATAGGTGCCCCATTTTTCAGTTGAGGAAAGTGAGTCAAAGAGTTGACTTGCCCAGGATCTCATACCTAGTATATATCTGAAGTTGGATTTGAACTCTGGTCTTGATATCAGGCGCAGCATTCTAATCCCTGTACTGCTTATATGCCAGGACAGTGTATCAAGGCTGAAAATGGAAAAGCTTTCAATTTCTAAAGAGCTTTAAATAGAAAAAAAAAAAAAAGAAAGAAAGAAAGAAAGAAAGAAAGAAAGAAAGAAAGAAAGAAAGAAAGAAAGAAAGAAAGAAAGAAAAGCCTTTTTATTTAATCCCAGGGTTAGTGGCAAGAGGTTGATAGAAGACAATGAATGGTTGTCAGTTAAATTGGGAAGAAACTTGAAGCTATATTCTCAGGGCTGCTCATCCACCTTTGGCACCCTCTTGACTCACCTAACTGTGGTAAATGGTCTTGGCCAATGGGTTACACCAGGTTAAGGGTAAACATAGGGCTCATTCATTGGTGAGTTAGGGGGATACCTACCCCAAGCATGTGAAGCAGGTATTGTTAAAGTAGGTGGCATAGGTAGGATGGGGAAGACATCCCTGCATCCCATAGTCAGTTGTCTTGTGACTTGACTAAAGTGACTCAGGAAGAGAGAGGGACTCTGCCTCACTTAAATCCAATTCATGAGCAAACCAAAAAGTTACCCCATGATGTCATGGATCCTCTTAGGGAAAAAAAAAAGGACAGGCAACAGCATTATGATTCAAGTTTGGCTAGATGGACCTGGGACTAGGAAGAAACGGAGCTTCCCTGGAAACTGAAACAGTGAGTGACAGGATCATTTGACCTGTCTACCTCAATTTCCAAATCTGTAAAATGAGGATTATAAGAGCAGGTAACTTCATGCGCATTTGTGGAGATAAAGTACAATAATATTTGCTAAAGTCTAAGTAATCCCTTGTCCTAAATTTTTATTTATAGAAAATGTGAAAGTCAATATTATTAACAGGAGAAAAGGGAGGGCACAGTGGCTCAGGCAAGCCCAAATAGGCTTTAAGGATGGGAAATGAAGGAAACGGACTCCTTTTGTCTATTCTGGCTAGGGTTGGGCAGGAGGTTTGCATACTATTTAGCTGTACAGGGTGGGGTCCATGGCCCACCTTCCTCCTCCTATCTTTTAGATTGGAATTTGATGGTTTCTGCTTGACCTCAGGACCTCCTTATTGTGTCCAACTAGGTCCATCCCCTGCCATAGACATCTCTCACACCAGGGAAGGTGTCCTTCTCAATTCCTCCCCTCTTCAGTAGCAGAGCAAAGAGGGATCTGATCAGCAGATCTATCCCTATGACTTGGCAATTGTCTTTAGTCAACAGGAATTTTTAAAAAATAAATTTTGGGGCATGTCTTGAATTTTTTCATCATCGTAATTTCCCTTATTATCGTAACTCCTCCCTTTTCAGAGGTCCATCCCATCTAGTAAATATTATCTACATCAAGAAAGAAAGAAAAAGAAAACTGATCAGTACAAATAAAATCTGAAAATATTTACCATGTACAATATGTGCAGACTTCTGACTTCTGTAAAGACATGAGGTCCTCCAGTGTCCTAATACTTCCTTCTTTATAACTGCAGAATTTTGGGGTGGGGAGGGGCCATGATTGTTCTGAAAGTTTACATGATTGTAATAATTATGTTTAGTATTATTGGTTTATCATAAAGCATTTTCTAGATGTTTAGATTGTGCCGGGCAGTGTGCTAAGTGTGGGGATATAAATGAAGAGATTCTGGTGAGGTTTTTCTCTCAAAGCAGATCAGCACCAAGATTGTAGGTTCTAGCTTTGGAGATTTGTCTGGCAACCAAAAAGTTTGTATCTTATCCTGGATCATAGTTAAAAATCACTTAAGGGGTATGGTCTAAGGATTTTTTTTTAAAGGTGAAAAAAATCCAGCCTCTGACCTCAAAAAATTGAGGTTCTAATGGGAAAGGAAGCCAGTAATCTGGGAGGCTGAGGCTCTCCTGGGTGGGGTAACTAAAAAAGTCCTTGTGGAATGAAGATAACCCTCCAGCTGAATCTTGAAGGAAATTAAGAGATGCTGAAGAGGGTAGAGAGAGCCCAAAATATGTGCCTCTGCTGGGCCTAGTGGTCAATCAGAGCGGTCGATTCTAGAATTCATGGGAATTTGGAAGATGTATGAAGGTTGAAAAAATATCAAGAATCCCAGTTCTAAAGAGCAAAAGTGACAAAAAGAGACCTTTTTTATTTGATCCTTCAGGTAATAAGGGATCCACTGGTAGAGAATGGATTGAAGTAAAGATTGACTTGAGTCCAACAAACCAGTTATTTTGAGTCAGGTGACACAAAGAATAGAGTTATGGGCATAAGACCAGAAAACTAAGTTTTAATTCAGATATTGTTACCAAGAGATCCTCAGTAATATGTTACCAAATGATTCTCAATAATATGTTACCAATTGGTCCCCAGCAAAATGTTACCAAGTGATTCTTAGTAATATCTTACCAAGAGATCCTCAGCAAAATGTTACCAAGTGATTCTCAGTATTATGTTTTCTCCCAGTTTCTAGTTCTTTAAAAGGAGGGTAATAATGGCATATACCCGCAAGGCCATTATGAAGCTAAAATGAAATAATATTGGCAAAGTGTTTGGCAAACCTTAGAGTGCTATAGAAATGTTTTTATATCGATAAAATTAGTATATGAGTACTAGTTATTATTTAAATATTAAATAGTTAAATTATTTCAATTATCTGCCTAACACTGCTAAGTGTTGGGGATCCATCTGTGTAGGAGAATTATAAGTGAGGACCTTTTCTTAATATAGATCTGTACCTTGTCTGTAGGTTATATACTCTTAGGAAGTTGAGATGAAAACCTAAGTCCAGAAACATTTCCTGGCCTGGAGGAGCTTGCAGTTTTATGAGAGAGACAATTAAGGATCCGGATTAAGTGATCAGGTCAAGGTTCGGGGAATTTGAGGGGTGATCAAGGGGAAAAGGCCTCTTGCAGATTGTAAAGCTTGAGCTGAGTGATGTAGGGAAAGCAAGCAAAGACAAACAAACAAAAAGTGAAAATACTATGCTTCAGTCCTTAGTTATTTCTCTGCATGTGGATGGCATTTTCCATCCCAAGGTAAGACAAGGTTTTAGCAGAAGAAAAAGGTGGCTTAAACTGTTACAAAGGCTTTTAGCCTGACCATTTACACTGGACCACAGGAGATAGAATCTTGCTTATCAGGCAGTTAGGTATTTTGCATTTGTTAAGCTCCTAATGCAAACCTCCATAGATAGAACTGAGATGTGGGTGAATTTCTGGCAGATCTTTAGATTCCTTGGAGTTTTCCTTTGTAATCATTGTAAAATGATAGGGTGAGGTTCCTGAGGAGACATTCTCTGTCTCCTAGAAAAAGAAAATAACAGCAAATATAGCACAAAATGGAGTTAGTGCTTTTCTCCAAAAAGCTACATTGGACAAGTTCACAGAAGATGTATGAATTTTACTAAAAAGGAAGGGCTCTTAGTTAATGCCAAATTAACTGGCAGATTGAGGCCTTTTTATTTGATCCTCGAGGTAGTAGGAATGTTTTCATGAAGGAAGGCTGGGAGAAGAGACAAACCAATTATTTGTGTCAATTTGGTAGCTCAAAATAGTTATGGACCTGAGACCAGAAAACCATAAGCTCCAGTTCAGCTTTAGATACTTACCGAGTGGTACTCAGTAATGTTTTCTCCCAGTTTCCATGTCTGTAAAAGGTGGGTTATAAAGATAAATACTTGCAAGATGATGAGGATGATGATGATGATTTAATAATAATTTTTTATTTTCAAAATACATGTGAAGATAGTTTTCAGCATTCACCCTTGCAAAACCTTGTGTTCCAAATTTTTCTCCCTCCCTTTCCTCTGCTTCCCTCCCCTATACAGCATCCAATATATGTTAAAGATGTGTAGTTCTTTGAAACATATTTCTTTTTTTTTCTTTTTTTTTTTTTTATAAAGCTTTTTATTTGTATAACACATGTATGGGTTGTTCTTCAACATTGATTCTTACAAAGCTTTCCTTTACAAATTTTCCCCCTAGTCCTCTCCCTTCCCCCAGATGGCAGGAAGTCCACTACATGTTAATTATATTAAAATACTTGACAAGTCGAATATATGTATACATATTTCCATGCTTATCTTTCTGCGCAAGAAAAATCTTATCTACATGAACAAAAAAAAATCAGAAAAAGGAAACACAATGCAAGCAAACATCAATATAGAGCATGAAAATGTTATGTTTGAAATATATTTCTACATTTATCATACCTGCAAGATTATTGTAAGAATAAAAAGAATATTGGCAAAGTGCTCTCCAATCTTGGAGTGCTATAGAAATACTTTTAGGTATATAAAATAAGTTTCTGAATGCTAGTCATTTTTTTTTTGCATCCTACTGCAGGAGTCCAAGTCAAGAGTTGAGAGGACAAATGGAGGGTGGAAGGGAAGGAGGTAGTCAGGGTCCCCCTGGAGCTGTGATTAATGAGGGTAAAAGAGTGAGGTGGATCTCTTTGTCTCTTCTAGATGGCCTGGAGACTGCATAGTGAAAGTTTGACTTTGTCCTGGGGAGGTGGGCAGACCAAATAGCTAGAAAGCTATAGAACCTCATTCTTGGATGCAATATCAGAAACTTCTTCTCTTTCTTCCCTTCAAACAGGACTTTTCCTAGTTCTGGGAACCAAGTCACCAAGGAGAGATCTCTCAGCACATCAAAGCTTTGAAGTAAAAGTGAGTAGAGAAAAACTGCTTTCTTTTCTCCTCAGGGTGGATGGTGAAGGGCAGGGAAGATGGAGCAGACATCTGAGTGCCCTAAGGAAAGGGTCAGTAGGTTCCATTTGTTCTCTTCTAGGGAAGGGATAATATTGCCTCTGCACACCAATTCCAGCATAGAATAAAGTGCTTGGTACATAGTAGACACTCAATATATGCTTGTCAATTTAACTGCTACCATTATGTTCAACACCTAAACAATCAATTTTCAACCCATCTAAAACCAATCATAGCTGATTCCTCAAAAGGCCAGTTTGGAGCTAGGGAGGTTGGGGGAGGAGGAGGGATCTTGACTTTCCTAGTGACCTTACCTAGTAAGTATCACATTCATATTTCACATACCCTTTTCAGAGTAAAGTGCTATTGGATCCACAGAATGGGGGGGGGGGGAATGGATCCCTCCAAATTTGTCCCTGATCCAGGAAAGGAGGGGATTGAGGCACACCCATGGGAGGCACAGGTGAGGGCTTTCTTTTAATACAGATCTATACTTTGTACGTTATACATTTAGAAAAATGGGGAAGAAACCTGGGACCAAAACCATTTCCTGACTTCAAGGAACTTACAGTCTTATAGGAGAAACAGCCAGTGATCTGGGAGGCCCAAGCTTCTAGGAATCTGTGGGTGAATAAGGGGAAAAGGTTTCTTGCAGATTATAGGGCATGAACTGAGGGTGCATGGAAGCCAGGGCTTGGGGGAGGCATCTGACTATGCTGCACACATAGGACATCCAGGGCAGTTCAGTCCTTGGGTCTGTGGGATGAAAGTTCTGGGTCCTTGCTGGCCACAGAAATAAGCCAGCTCAGGTTAGAAATTGGTAAGTAGCAGAGTACCATAGTGTCAAGCAGCACTGGGTACCTGTGGCTCACAGTTTAACTCATGTCCAACATATAATCTCCACTCTGAGCTTTTGGGAGCAGAAAGGTCACTTAGCCAGCTTTGCAAGACAGTTTGGCTACCAAGAGGTAAGTCAGGTGTGCTGGCTTACTTCACAGTTTTGAATAACTTGGGGCAGGACTGGTAAACAGGAAAAAGCACATTTTTAGCAGAAGAAAAAGGATACTTAAACTGTTAAGAAACTCTTTAGCATGGCCATAGCACTGGGGCACAGAAGACGGAACCATCTTTATCTGGCAGTTAGGTAATTAGCATTTGTTAAGCTCCTACTAAGTGCCCACTTCTCTGGAAGAAAAGAAGTGAGTGAATTCTGACTAATCTTGAAATTCCTTGGAATTTTCTTTTGTGATCATGGAAAGTGATTAGGGGAGGGGAAGGACTTGGAGACTTTCCTTCAACTCAAGGTCACACTGAATAAGAAATCCAAACAGAGCCAATATTTAGTGCAAAATGAAGTCAGTTGTGTTTTCCCCCATAGCTACTTTGTAGTGAAACTAGAAGGGAAGGGTCCAAGTTATGATGGAAAACAGGGGCTTTTACATCTTATTCTGAAGATTAGGCAGGGAAAATAGGAGTGAGTCTGAGAATGGTTGGGAGCCCTGGGCTTGAGCTCCTTTTCAGGTTCCCTTACTTCCTAAGTGAGCCTGGGCAAGTCTTCTACCTCTGCTCCAAATTCTAACTACAAAATCACCTCCAGAAGAGGAGATAGTCTGGTAGGGCCTTGGCCA
>JAJPUD010005677.1:101662-151481 GCA_023553655.1 Myrmecobius fasciatus | reverse complement strand
AAAAAAAAAAAAAAAAATGAGTCTCCCTGACTCTAGGTGCATGCTCTATTTGCTGCACCACCAACATGCTCAATTAAAAGCTCATATTTATATAATCTAGGAAGGAAACAAAACTAGTTTATATTTCATTTGTTCCTCAATATACTAACACCATGAAAGACATTTAGCCAGCTCACAGAGGCAGTGACTGAAGCACCTGCATCCGTCGAAAAGGTTTGTATCTCATGTTGCAAATGTGATCCCAGGCACCAAAACCTAGAAAAGAAAGGAGGATGTGAAGAAGAGATGATTAATGACCAAGTCTCATTTTCCTTCTGATTATCCATAGACATTTTTTTGCCCTTTTTCGTCCATCCTTTCCTGATCTGACAACTGGATGGAATGTTTTTAAAATTAGCATCCCTCACATACTTTTAACCCTTGAAAAATATAAAAATAATATTTTGGGAGCTAAATTGCTAATTTCAGGATAAAAGACATTTTTAAAATGTGATTTATAGGGTCAGGTAGATGGCGCAGTGCATAGAGCACCAGCCCTGAAGTCAGGAGGACCTGAGTTCAAATCTGGTCTCAAACACTTACCACTTCCTAGCTGTGTGACCTTGGGCAAGTCACTTAACCCTAATTGCCTTAGCAAAAAGCAAAAAAAAAAAAAAAAAAGTTGTTTATAGAATAAATTGCTGAAGGAGAAAAAAACTCAATTTGTTCATCTTCACCATCTTCTTCAAACTATAAAAGACCATTTTATTTATGTTCTTTAGCAGTGCCTTGTTAGTATAGTAGGAATTTAATAAATGTTTATTAATCAATTGATTCCTTTGAGGCATAAGATATATAATTTGTTAATTTCATGT
The DNA here is from genome assembly GCA_023553655.1 of Myrmecobius fasciatus. Classification (NCBI taxonomy): domain Eukaryota; kingdom Metazoa; phylum Chordata; class Mammalia; order Dasyuromorphia; family Myrmecobiidae; genus Myrmecobius; species Myrmecobius fasciatus. The sequence goes on along the minus strand of JAJPUD010005677.1, from coordinate 150,627 downwards.
GTGTGTTTTAGCCTTACATATCAGAGCCTGAACAAAAGGTATTTTTTTAAATCTATTTGTTTTTTTCCTAACTATTTTATGAGATCAACATCTTTTGAATAATCACCAGTATTACTAAGAAGCCTTCTAATGTTTCAAGATTTCATCCTAAAACAGGAGAGTCTGGAGTAAATCAATATCCCCAAAGAATCCATCCTCCTTTTATCTGGATCCTGCATAAGCCATTCTCCACAATGACAAACACCTTCATCAAGAAAATATCTCTTTTTATGCCCTGCTTGATATTAACAATGGAGATTCTCTATTCAACTCTAAAGAACCAAAGTTACATATAACTCAAAGGTCATCATAAAGATAAAAGGGCATTGTGGGTAGGCTATAACACCTTTTCAATGATGTACAATAAATGGCATAAGGTTCATCATTCCCAAAATGTATGATCAGAAAAGTAAGTAAGCCAGCTGTGTAGTAAAAGAGAATAACAACAAACGGATTCCCAAGTATCGTTCTAGTACTCACAAAATGCAAAAAGATTTAGAAGGCCTCTAGCACACTGGCTTAAATGTCTGTGGGGAATCTATGGAAGGACAAGAGAAACAGTGGACTTTTTCTGTTATGCAGTGAAGACAGAAATGCCCATAGTGAAACAGAGTGTCACTTTAGTAGAAGCTATATACACACATACACTTTGATCCTGGTCTCCCCTTCCACCTTATCCCCTCCCTCTCATAAACACACACACACACACACACACACGCGCGCGCGCGCACGAGCATAACCTCTCAAGCCACATAAATTAATTGTCAAACAGGAATTGAATTAGGATTTTGCCAATGACACTGACACCACAATTACTTCATTTTAGTACTCCCCATAAAACCTATCTGATCTCAACTAAGGGCCAGGGCTCTGAAAAGATGAGTTTATCACAACACCAAAGCATTAAAAGTATCTTGTACTCACTGCTAAGGAGAGTCGCTGAGCCTGGGGTGATGGAACTGACCCTGTTGCTGTAAGTTTCTGGCAACTTTTCCATAACTTTGTTTGGACCTGCTTCTAGTAACAGGATTTTCTTGTCACGAAAATGAATGTTATGTCCTAAAAAAAAAAAATCAACATTTTATTTCATCTAAAGGGTTAAACAAGTCACCACTGATTTCTATGCAGAAGTCACTTATGATGTAATGATGTACAAAAGTAGTACCACTGTATTATTGCAGTTAATAATTGGCACTTACATTTCAACCAATTTAGCCACCCAGCCCACAATTGTAATGAACCCTCCATGTCAGAAAATACCTTTTTTCCCTATCTTTAGAGAAAACAGGAAATTCAATCTAGCAAATGGAATGTATTAAAGAAAAAAAAAAAAAAAAAAAAAAGGAAAAGTACTGAGACATCAGATACTGTAAGTTCTCAGAGAATTATTACCACCTTTTATATTTAAGAATCAGGTTACTAAGAAATATTCAATGTTTGTTCACCAGGGATTACAAGGATCAGAAAAAAAGTAAATGATGGTTGTAATCTGAGAAAAAGAGAACAAAACAAGACAAGGGAATCAAGATCAAAACATTAAAACTGAAATTTTATTTACAATCTGAAATTCTTTCAAAACAAGTAATTTTTTCCCCCCTAAAGCACTTTAATATTGACAAGTCACAGAAGCTAGAGAACTTTGGAGTCAGAAAGATCCTAATTCAAATTCTGCCTCTGACTCTTAGTGATCCTAGGAAGATCTCTAAAATTATGACCCAGAAATTATATATGTGGGCATATTTTCAAGCTAGGAGCTGTCAATACTGATGAAATGACAGGTCTGACCCAAATAGCCCCAACACAACAACTAATAGGGAATTTTCCATTCCATAAGGCAAATAAAGACACAAGAGTGCTAGAGGAATTTATTTTAATATTTCCATAGGGTTGATTTCCCTATGAGCAAACAGGCCCCTATCCAGTAAATAAGGCTTAAGATAGCCTATGTCCAGGCTCCTTTCCTCCACAGCCTCATAGTGTATAATAACTGACCTGTTATCTTATTCCCGGATAGTAGAAGGGAAAACATTATGTCTCAGAACAAAAGTAATCACTGTTACAAGCATTTCCCAAACTGCTCAAAACAATATGAATTGGAGTTCTGTTAGAAAAGCTCAATACTATATTTCTCTAATATACTAAGTATGAAATTAATTTTCATTTTTGTATATTAAGTAGCTTGCATATGGTACACAATAGTATACCAAAATGTACATTAGAAACAAATATAATGAATATAACAAAAAATATTTATTATTCCTGATAAATTTCACTATGAAAAGCAGAAGCATTTTTAATACTTTCCTCCAAAATTTCCCTAATACCTCTTTATCTCAGAGGTAATTTCACATGTCTAGAATCTGCAAGTCAGGATTTATGAATTCTGCCAACATATTTCAAGCCCAAGTGCTCTGTTAGTTTGGAAATCTAGAATATAGAAACAAGATAGTTAACAGCTATACTTATATAGTGTTTACTAAGGGCCAAGCACTATGCTAAGTCCTTTATAAGTATTATCTCATTTAATTCTTAACTGAGGCAGAGGTTAAATGACTTGCCTAGGGACACATAACTAGCATCTGAATTTGAACTCAGGCCCGACATATCCTAGACCTCAGGATCATTCTTCACTCCTCACCCAAGAGCCTTCATATGGATCTCCATTCTAAAGTTTCTCTCCATTTCAATCCAGAGTCCAAACCTGTGTATAATGTGATCAGACCATTCTGACACCAGCATATCCCCACTAAATTAACTACAGTGGCTCCAGGTTTATTTCTTAGAGGATCAAACATAAACTAACCTGGCATTTAGAGTTCTTCACAACCCAGCCCTTCCTTATTCCATTTCCTTACACATTATTCCCCTGCACCAACTCTATGATCCAGCCATATTGCTATTCCCCAGACACAAAGCTTCATCTCTGTCCCTGTTCTTTATGTTGTCTGTTCCCTACCTCCATGACTCATATGCTCCTCCTTCTCACCTCCACCCCTTACAATGCCTGGCTTCATCAAATTGGGAAATCAACTTTACATTTAAGGGTTCTGATAAAGGCCTCATTTCTAAAATATATAGAGAATTGTCTCATATTTATAAGAATTCAAGTCACTCTTCAATAGATAAATGGCCAAGGGATATGAACAGACAATTTTCAGATGATGAAATTAAAACCATTTCTAGTCATATGAAAAGGTGCTCCAAATCACTATTGATCAGAGAAATGCAAATTAAGACAACTCTTGAGGTACCACTACACACCTGTCAAACTGGCTAAAATGACAGGAAAAAATAATGATGAATGTTGGAGGGGATGTGGGAAAACCGGGACACTAATACATTGTTGGTGGAACTGTGGATGGATCCAACCATTCTCGAGAGCAATTTGGAGCTATGCCCAAAAAGTTATCAAAACTGTGCATACCCTTTGACCCAGCAGTGTTTCTATTGGGCTTATATTCCAGAGAGATCTTAAAAAAGGAAAAGAGACCCACATGTGCAAGAATGTTTGTGGCAGCCCTTTCTGTAGTAGCTAGAAACTGGAAACTGAATGGATGTCCATCAACTGGAGAATGGCTGAATAAATTATGGTATGTGAATGTTATGGAATATTATTGTTCTATAAGAAACGACCAGCAGTATGATTTCAGAGAGGCCTGGAGAGACTTGCATGAACTGATGCTGAGTGAAATGAGCAGAACCAGGAGATCATTATACACAGCAACAATATTATATGATGATCAATTCTGATGGACATGGCTCTCTTCAACAATGAAATGTTTTAAACCAGTTCTAATTGTTCAGTGAAGAAAGTCATATGTACCCAGAGAAAGGGATATGAAATGTGGACTACAACATAGCATTTCCATGATCTCTATCGATGTTTATTTGCATTGGGTTTCCTTTCTCAGATATTTTTTGTTCATGTAGATCCGATTGTTCTTGCACAGCAAGATAAGTATGGAAATATGTATACATATATTCGACTTGTCAAGTATTTTAATATAATTAACATGTAGTGGACTTCCTGCCATCTAGGGGAGGGGAGGGGACTAGAGGGGGGAAATCTAAAGCTTCTAAAGAATCTGAAGAATCAATGTTGAGGAACTACCCATACATATGTTATGCAAATAAAAAGCTTTAAATAAAACAAAACAAAAAAAAGAACGGCTGGCTTCTTTCAAGACTCAGCTCAAATGTCACTGCCTACAGCACACCTTTTCATCTACTCTGCCCCAATCTACTAATCCTTTCTCTTTAAACTTACTTTCCATCTATTCTGTATGTCCCTGGTAAATACCTTTTATACACAAGTTGTTTCCCCTCCATTAAAATATAAGCTTCTTAAAGGCAGGGAATGTGTTTCTTCATATCCCCAGGATGGGGGATGCCTTGCACATAGAAAGCACTTAATAAATGATTGGCGATTGACTGAGTAACAAGATGCATAATAAATTTGTTTGTTAAATTTATTATGTGTTATTACAGAAGAATGTGAAAATAATTAGTGGAATGTGAAATACATATATACCAAGGTGATTAGTTGTCACAGAAATGCAAAGATAATAAAAAAAGGTAAGAAAGATCACCGAGTTAAGAATTGAAAGAGATCATGAATGTCATTTTGTCCAATTTCATTTTACAGATAAGGAAACTGAGGCCCACAGAGGTCCAGTGATTTGCACAGGTAGCCAATTGGCAAGGTCATTATTCATGCCTAAGTATTGTCAAGCACCAGTTCTATCCCATTTATAGAATCACAGAATTTGAAGCTAAAATGTATTGCTTCAAAACACTACTACCAATATGGTTAAATGTCGATAATTGATTTCCCCTCTTTGAACTTCAAAAGTTCCCTTTTCTATAAAATGAAGGGGTTAGACTAGACAGCCTCCAATGTTCCTTCCAAATCTAAGTATGATCTTATACGTCACAAAGCTCAGTAGATTTCTTTTCACTGTTTTAGTGGGATGTAACATCTTTTGTAAACTCCCCATTGGCAAAATTCTCCAATTTCATTACTTTTGAAAGCCAATAGGGTTTTCAACTTGTTTCCTAGAATCTTGCTATTAACTGAATGGGAGGTAAGGGGCTAAACTAAGCAAAGCATTTTTATTTTTGATGATTAAAAAAAATGCATAACAGTACTGTTACTAAAATATTTATCATTTCACCCTTATAAATCAACACATTTTTAAGCACCCACCAGTGGTATAGTGCTAAAGAGTATAAAGAATGAAACATCACAAACTGTTTAGAACTTACATTCTTTAACATCCTCCTAATAAGAGACGCCTTTTAATTCCAGCTGATTGTAAGTTACAGGATGCTTGGATAAAAGCGTGATGGGGAATTTTAAGAGACTATCTACAGCAGAGGTGTCCCTCTGTCCTAGGCCCTCTTTTTATATCCTACCATACTACTTCACAGGATGATCTCATTGGTTCCCATGGATTTAATTAATATTTCTCTAATCTAATGATTCTTGAATCTATCTTTCCTGCCCTCTCTACTGACCTCCAATCTCCCATCTCCCTTCTCCAACTGCCTTTCAGGCAGGTCAAACTGGATGTCCAGTTAATATCTAAAATTTATTATGTCTAATACAGAATTCATTTTCTTTCCTCCTAAAACTCCCCCCCCCCTTACCTTCCCTAGTAACATAGAGGGCAAAAGAGGGCTATTTCCAGTCCTCCTAAATTATATCTTGCCACTGGTCCCAGATGATGGCTCCAGAGGAGAAAGTAAGGCAGGTGATCTTGGCTCATCCCTCCCTTACTTTTTTTTTTTTTTAATTAAAGCTTTTTATTTGCATAACATATGTATGGCTAGTTCCTCAGCATTGATCTCTACAAAGCTTTCCGTTACAAATTTTATCCCCAGTCCCCATCCCTCCCCTAGATGGCAGGAAGTCCATTACATGTTAATAATGATAAAATACTCGACAAGTTGTTGTGCAAGAAAAATCCTATCTACAAAGCCCTCCCTTACTTAAATCCAATTCACCTACATGACAAGGCAGCACCTCCCTGATTTCAGGGTCTTCAAGAACAAAGGCAAATAACAACAATGGAAGGATAATCCCATAGTCCCAGTCCCACAGCTCCCAACCTAGAAGTCATCTCAGACTCAATATCTCTTACCATCCCCTCTCCCGATAGTCAATCACTTGCCAAGGCCCATCCATACACCCTTTTCCCCTCTGACAAGCCCACCATTCATGTGCAGGCTCCTGTATTACTGTAATTGCTTACTAATGGATCTATATGCTTTATGTCTCTTCCCTAGTCCAAACCACTCTTCATTCACTAAAATGATTTTACTTAAGTATTTAGATCTGTCAACTCCCCCTACTCAATAAACTCCAGTCTGCCTATAGCCTACAAATTCAAATACAAAAGGCACTATTGGGCAAAGTCCTGCATAACACTGCCCCCTCTACCTTTCCAATCTTCTTTAATCTCTTTCCCCAACAGAAGCTCTTTGACCCAGTGAAACTGGTCTCCTGCTTGGTCCTAGAGAATCTAAGAATTTTCTCTGCTGTCCCCAATACCTGGAAGGTTCTCCCTCAACTTTACTGACCTCCTCAGTAACTTAAAGTTTCCTTTAAGTCTCAACCAAATTCCCATCTTTTAGAGAAAGTCTACCCCAACCCCTCTTAATTCTAGTGCCTTCCCTCTATTAGTTATTTCCAATTTATTCTGTTTACAGCTTGCTTTGCATATATGTTTGCATGTTGTCTCTATCATTAAATTGTAAATTCCTTTAAGCAGAGGCTCTTTTGGTATGCCCAGCACTTACCATGTAGTAGGTTCTTCATAAATGCTTATTAATTGGCTAATTGGAAACAGAGATAACGGCACAATGTAAATTATGCTGGATTTAAAATCAAAGGTCCTGTGTTTAAATCCCGGCTGTGCCACTTAACTGTATGTCTGACCACGAATAAATTGTGAGCCCCAGTTTCTTCATAAAATGAGAGCTAACCAAACGATTACTTTCAAGGTCTGTTGCAGCTCTTAAATAAGCAAGATTTTATGACTGTAGGAAATAGTACTCCCAGGCAACGCATGAATGTTACTTTACATGCACACCATAGGGGCAGATGATGCAGTGGAAAGAACAGTCAATTGGGAATCTGGAAAGCTCGGTCTTAGTCTCTTCTCGACACATTAAGTCTCTTGGGCAAATCACATTTTACGTTCCTGAGCCTCAATTTTCTCTTTTCCAAAAAGAGAAAAAAGGAAGTAGAAGATCTAGATTCTAATACTACCTAGTGAATCTGTGATCTCTGAGTCTCAGTTTTCTAATTTGTAAAATCGAAATAAGGTTGCGCCATCTACTTCGAAGGTTAGCTGTGAGGCTCAAACGGGATAATGTACGTGGGTGAGGATGGAATACTTCAAAAACCATTCCTCGCTGAGCACTCAAATGAAAGGCATTCCAGGATCCCTGCCTGGAGCTTCCCTTGGCCCCCACCCTGAGTGCCTCTTACCCAAGGCACAGGCCATGGCGGTCCCGACCATACCCCCGCCGGCCACCACCACATCGTAAACGGCCTGGTCCGGTCCCATCGAGCCGCTCAGCCATCTAAGCCCCGGCAGCCGCAGGCCTCCCAAGGTTGTTCCAGGGACAACCAGGAAACGGGTCAAACGGGAGCAGGCCGCCATTGCTAAGAAGGAAACAACTGGTCACGCCCCTTCCACCATCCCAGAACGTTTCCGGGGAACCACCCATCAATTACTAAGCTTTTTTCCCTAACTTAGCCCGTCAAAGTAAGCAACAGAGAGAAGAGACCTTCTCTCAACCTTCGCTCAACCAATCAGAAAGCAGTTCTGGTATTGGTCATTGGATGATACTAAGGTAACAAGTCAGACGGAGAAGGGAATTGGCTCTGAGGAGTTTGACCAATGGGTTTTCATCATCAAGAAGGGAGGGCGGGGCCAGACCTTGGCGTAACTGGTACGGCGAGCGGCGCCCTTGTCCCTGCTGTCCCTGCAGTCTCGTTGAGAAGATGACCATAGGGAGGCCTGCTGCAGCCCGCGAATGCAGAGAACGAAGCAGCCAGGTGAGGAAAAAAGAGCAGAGGGAGACCGGAACCAGCACTGGATTCAGGAACTGTAACCTTATGAAGAAAGAGACAATCTTCGTCGTTGCTATGGAGACTGGTGGGCGGAGCGGTCCGAGAAGGGGCGGGGCCTGAGAGGGCGGTGATGGGGCTGTAACTGGATCTTGTTTGAATCATTTCACAAAATGTCAGAAGTTCTTGTGGGTCATAGAATAGAATCATCTAACTCGCTCTCTCAATTTTAATTAAATTCTTTTTCAAATAAAAAAGTCTATTTTGGTACCTTTTCCTTCCCCCTTCTCTCTAAAAAAAATATTTTTGATATAGAATAGCTTATGAGGAGAGATATTGGGAGAAATTATGGTGATATTAAAAAAGAGAGAACCTAAGACTCCATTAAAAACTGTTAACAAGTATGCATAGTCAAGCAAAAGCAGCCCCCTTCATCATACAGAGAAAAAAAAAGAGGCCCATGGAGGGGACTTGCTAGGCAGAGAAAGTATTCTTACCAGTTTGGGCTTTAATCAGAGTTTCCTAAATTATGGTCTCATCTTGTCTAGTCCAATTCAATAAGCATTTCTAATATTAAATATTACATGAGAGAGATGTGCTAAGTTCTGAGGATACAAAAAGAAAAGGAAAAACAGTCTCTGCCCTTAAAAAATATTATAATTCTTTTGAGGAAGGAATATGGAGTAGTCAGATTCATTTTCCACTGTAACACTGAGGAGGAAAGATACCTTGAAAAAAACACCGCTTTGAGAATAATGTCTTCCTAGTTACAATGATCTTGTGAATTGCCATATACACCTAGAGAGGACTGTGGGAACTGAGTGTGGACTACAACAGCATTTTCACTCTTTTTGTTGTTGTTTGCTTGCATTTTATTTTCTTTCTCATTTTTTGTTTGATTTGATTCTTCTTGTGCAGCAAGATAATTGTTTAAATATGTATGCATATATTGGATTTAACATATATTTCTACCATGTTTAACATATATTAGACTACTTGCCATCTAGGGGTAGAGGTGGGAAAAGGAGAGGAAAATTGGAACACAAGGTTTTGCAAGGGTTAATGTTGAAAACATTATTCATGTGTTTTGAAAATAAAAAGCATGAATTTTTTAAAAAGAAAGAATGTCTTCAAGCCAAATACCAGTTTTGCTACTTCCTTGCTATGTGACCTTGAGCAAATCATTCTCTATGCTGTTTTTTAAATTAAATCTTTTAGCTAACAGAAATCTATTTTGTATCCCTACTTTTATTTAAAGAAAAGAAAAGCTCTTGTAAAAATGTGCAGTGGTCAAGCAAAGTGTTTGGGCATGTCCAAAAAATATCTGAGTCTTCTCTCTGAATTGCACCTATTTTCTACAACAAAACATTATCAAACTTGTGTTGTTGCAGAAATTTTCAGAGTCCTTGCTAAACATTGCACAAATCAGCCAGCACAGATTAGAGACAGTTTATTCACTCACAAGTATGATATGGCCCATCAGTAAATGATGAACATGTGTATCATCAATTCCACAGATGACAATATATGATATATTACCTATGGTGTATGTATGAGATACATATGTATGTATGAGATGTATGAGATAGATAATATATATATATATATTTATAATTATATATATATAATTATATATATATAATATATATATAATATGTCATTCATATATATACATATATGAATGACATATGTGTCTCTTCTCCTAAGCTATGTGATAGTGTTTGGGGAAGATCAGGTAGGTCACACACAGGCTTACAAAAGCAGTTTGAGGGAAGATCAGGTAGGGCACTTAGAAAAGGTGGTAGTTGTTATTGTTGTTTGTCCTTTGTCCTCTGAGAGGACATGACATCAGGAAAGTGATGTCATGACATGCAAATAAGTTGGGTTGATGTGAAGGAGATCTGTGCAAAGTTACCAGCTTCACTTTCTTCTCCAGGGCCATCTGGGTCAAGAGACAAAATATGGATCAGGATGTCTGGAGATTGCCTTAGATACAGTGGGAGACCTTGGCACTTGCCAGCTGTGTGATAATGATGAAGTCTTTTAACTTCTTAAAGCTTCAGTTTCCTTATTTTTAAAATGGGAATAATACTTGTACTACCTGTCTTATAGGGTTGTTATGAGGTGATTTTTTGCAAACTTAAAAGTATTGTATAAATGTTGATTATTATTGTTACCAAATTATTTCTGAAGTCTATTCCAGTTATAGAAAAGAGCATTAGAGTCATGAGAGATCAGGTTAGAATTTTACTTCTGATATTTCTTAGCTATATTGCCCATGGGCCTTAGTTTTCTTGTCTATAAAATGAAAATAATAATACTTGGTGGGGTTTGGGGGGGGGTTGGTTTTTTTGATAACAATACTTCTAAAACTTACCTCCTGGGCAAATAAAGTTTGGAAAGCCTTTTGTAAACCATAAAGTAATATATAAGCTTATATATACCTTAAAATGCTATATAAATGTCAAGTATTATGAAAGGTCAAGGGTGCCCTTTGGGCCTTATGAGTAGACTGACTCATTCCTTAAGGGAAATAAGTAAAGTGGGTGAAAAGGAATGGTGTATTAAAGATTTATCCAAAGTTTATTCTCTGAGAATGGAGCCAAAATGGTGGAATAAAGGCAGATACTCTCCTGAACTCTCCCCCAAACCCCTCCAAATATCTTTAAATAAATTTAAATTACATTTTAGATCTACAGAACCCATAAAGTTTATTCTCAGTCTAAAACTGCTAAAATAAGATTTCACAATGCCTATGGTGTTACATATGTATAAGACAAAGATTAAGGGTGAAATAGCAACATTAAGAGAGACTTAGAAATATAGACATACAAAGAACAATAGTGTAGGCTGGAAAACTGGACACTAAAGTTGTTTTGGAGAGATTATTTGGAGAGCATTCTAGGTCTGAATTAAGGTTATAGTTTTGCTAAACAGCCATCTTTGTTTTCACTTAGGTATTTCTCCCCAAAGAATTCTCAGATACAGAGACAGAGGAAGAACTACATGGGAATGGAATTGTCTTGCACAGGGCAGGAAAACTGGAAGATTTTCTCCATGAAGAGACTGAGACAAACTTCACCACCTCCAACTCGGATGAATACCTTTTTGAGATTTTGCAGGCACAGAAAAAAAAAGCCAGACACTATTCATTCAAACGAAACTCAATATATCAGGCAGAGCTGGATGATGAATCCTCTGTAGAGGACAAAGAACTGGAATATTTTTTCCAAGATAGTAACAGACGGAGACCACAGGCCAAGTTTCATCAGTCTTTTAGGTAAGTTAAATAAGAACTTCTCTTTACAGTCAGTTGGGAAAAGTGAACGTCATAAAGGCTCACCATGTAGGGCCCTCTTTTGAGAGCCTGTTACTTGTAGTTACTCATCTGCCAGTTCTTTATCATGGTCCCATTTTACTTGTTCTGCTTGTGTTTATTGACCTCCTATGTTGTAGACCTATACTTCAAAGTAGATAAAATTGGATTCTCATTCTTATATGAAATTTGCTAAATAGAAATATGCCAATTCTCTAGTAAAACCCCTCCCATCTCCTTATAGGCTACAAAGTACAATGGATAGAGTGCTGGGCCTAAAGTCAGGAAGATTAAATGCTGCCTTAGACACTTAATAGCCCTTTGATCAAATCATTTAACCCTGTTTACTTCGGCTTCCTCATCTGTAAAATGAGCTGAGGAAAATGGCAAACCATTCCAGTATCTTTGCCAAGAAAATCCCATCTGGAATCATAAAGAGCAGAACACAACTAAAAAATAATTAAACAACTGAAACAAGTCATTTACCCCTCTGTTTGCCTTAGTTTCCTCAACTGTGAAATGGAATTTCTAACAGCACTGACCTTGCAGAGTTGTGAGAATCAAATGAGATAATATTTTTTAAGTGCTTAATACAATCCTGATTTATGGTAAGTGCAGCATAAATGCTTCTTTCCTTCCCTTCCTCCAACCTTCTTAGCCTTCTGTAAAAATTGAGACCATAATTCCAGTAGATTTTGGATGGAAAATATCATCCACATTTAGAGACAGAGAACTATGAAGACTAAATGTTATTTGAAGCATAGTATTTTCACCTTTTTTTGTTGCTATAATTTGTTTGCTTTATTCCTTCTTTCTTGTGCTTTTTTCCCCTTTTGATATTATTTTTCATACACAACATGACCAATATGGAAGTATGTTTAAAAGAATTACACATATTTAACCTATATCAGATTGTATGCTGTCTTGGGAAGAGTGAGGCAAGAGAGGGACAGAGACAATTGGAACACAAAATCTTACAAAAATTAATGTTGAAAACTATCTTTATATGTATTTGGAAAAATAAAATACTATTGAAAAAAATTGAGACCATTTAACATGAGCTTCCTTTTCTTCCATTCTTTTCATCTCAAAATCTCTTAACATCATTTCCCACTCCTTTTTTCCTCAACTCTCTGATGAAGAGCTGCCCCTTCTCTTTGCTAGGATCAGCTCCTCTGCATGTGTACTTAATTCTGTCCTCTCCTATAATCTTCTGTAAATTAGATTCTCAATTATCTTTTTTCTCTCTAATCTTTAACTTTTCCCTATTAGCTGGTTCCCTCTATACTGCTTTCAAACATACCCAAGTTGCCTCCATTCTTACAAAATCTTTTCTAGACTCCTACTATTCCCTCAGTCCTATAGCTTTCCTTTCATCTCAATCAGACTTGAAAAATTCTCTACACTCATTGTCTTCCCTTCCTCTGCTCTCACTCCTTCCTCCTTTGTAGTCTGGCTTTCCGAATCTAATCACTCAATTAAAAATGTTCTCTTCAAAGTTTCCAGTGCTTTCTTAATTACAGATTCTAATGATTTTTCTCAGTCCTCTCCCATCCTTCCCCACCCGCCTGCTGCATTTGACACTACCAACCATTCTGTCTTCCTGAATATTCTTTCCTCTCTGGTTTTCATGACATGAGTCTCTCCTGGTTTGTTTCCTACTTGTATAAGCATTCTTTCTTAGTCTCCTTTGCTAACTTATCATCCATATCAGACTCCTTAACTATGGATAAGTACCATAGTTTTTTCCTGGGCTTTCCTTTCTGTAATACAATCTCTTTATGAGTAAGCTAATCATCTCCCATGAATTTAACTGTCACCTTAATGCAGATGGATCCCATATCAACTGTCTCTATCCCCTGAACTTCAATCATATATCATGAATTACCTATTCAACAATTCAAACTTGCTATTCCAGAAACATTTTAAATTAATATATCTAAAACTAAATTTGTTATCTTTCTTAAACTTCCCTATTTCTATACCACCTTTCTCCCAGTGTCTCAGGTTAATAATCTCAGTATTATCCTTGATTCCTTATTCTTATTCACACCCCATATCTACCCAGTAGTCCGATTTTGCTATTTCTCCCCTTAAGACATTTTCACATCCAGTTACTTCTCTGCACTCATAAAGCCACCACTTCAATTTAGGCCATTATCTCTTGCCTGGATTATTGCAATTGCCTCTTCAATAATTTCCCTTTCTCAAGTTTGTTTTCTCTCCAATCCATCATACACATTGCTGCCAAAGTAAGTTTCCTTAAGGGCAAATCTGACTGTGCAACTCAAATACTTAACCAATTCTGGCAACCTCCTATTGCCTCCAAAATCAAACACGAACTCACTGTGCTAAGCACTGGAAATTAAAAAAAAAAAAAAAATAGATTGGCAATCTAATGGGAGAAGATGACACATGTAGGGAAGCTTGAAAAGCTGGAGGGAGGGAGAAGAAAAGGTACCTGGCACAGGGATAGTGGAAAGGAGTGCAGCTGCTGGAAAATGAAGAGAAGGCTGGCCTAAGATCCCACTTTAAAAGGAGGCACTGAAAGGCATTCTTGTTCTTTGGGGTAGTGGGGCTTCTGTTGAAGTGTCCCAAAATGAATGAGTTTCCTGAAAATAAGGTTTCCCAGAGACATAATGGACAGTCTAGTCCGAGGGGAACTTTTAAAGCCCTAATCTATCTTCTCTGCTTTTTTGGATCTTCCTCTTTCTTCTATGACTCTCTGATCCAGTCAAACTAGTCTTTCCTCTTGCATCTCCATGCCTTTGTACTGTCTGTCTAATGTCTGTAATGCACCTCTTCCCCATAGAGCTCTTCTTTTAGGATGCTTTTCAGACACCATTTTCTGCATGAAGCCTTTTCTAATACCCTCAACTGCCAGTACTCTCCCAGCTAAATTGTATTTAATTACTGTGTGTGTGTATTTACATATACAAACTGTGTGTGTATATATATATATATATATATATATATATATATATGTATGTGTGTACATATATGTATTATCTTTATTTTTACTATATGTGTGTGGTACATATGTGTATATGTGTGTGTGGTCTTTCCTATCAGAATGTAAATTCATGAATAGAGATTGTTTTATTATATATATTTGTGTGTCTGGCACCTAGCACAGTACTTGACACATAGTAGGGGCTTAATAAATACTTGTTAATTGATTGTAATCAATCACAATAAGCATTCTTACAGTTTAGACTTATCAGCCTAACCTCAACTTTCCAGAAATGGAACTTAAACAAATAAAGCATTTCACATTGAAGTATTTTTAAAATTCATAAATTTAAAATAAATCAATTCCTCATATGTTATAGTTGGGTTATAAATGCATTCTATAACTTAGATTACTAGATATGAGGAAGATTACCTCTCTCCAAATATAGAACTTCTAAGCTGTTCTCTCCCTAAGAACCAAAAGAAGAAAACAATGTGAGTGAAAACTGGTAGCCATTAATTTTGTTGTGAGAGGATATTATACATACTGAGATGGTCTGCATAGCCTAAGAGAAAGAAGCAACAGTTAAGGGAATAGGATTACTGACCAAAATGTAGGAAGAGTATCCCTTGTCTCTGATGTAACATCTGGAACCTAAGACTGTAAGTTTGATGAAAAGAGAACATAGAGGAACCTTCCACTCGGAGTCTTTGGCTGCTGACTCCAGGGTAAAAAGACACTTCCCTCTCTCCTAGATCCCCAAAGCAAATGAGATAACCTTTGACTTCTCCCCCTCAGATCTGACAGTTCAAAGCGGTCCAGCCCCTTCAGTGACCTTACACAAGAAAACCTGTGTATTCAAGCAAGTTACTTAGCTGCTTCTTCTGGCCACTGCCCACCCCACAGGAGTACCCTGGCTTGGGTCTCCCTCGTCACAACCCCAGAGCCCTTTCACATGACACTGCAGGAGGCACATAGGAAGTCCCGGTGTCTGCCATCTTGTGCCTCATTTGAACTAAGAAGACAGAAAGCAGAGAAGCAGGACCAGGAGGAAGCCGAGTGCCAGAAGAAGTTCCAGGCTCAGCCAGTGCCTGCTCATGTCTATTTGCCTCTCTATCAGGAGATCATGGAAAGGAATGAAGCCCGCAGACAAGCGGGAATCCAGAAGAGGAAAGAACTGCTCCTGTCTTCTTTTAAACCCTTCAGCTTCATGGAGAAGGAAGAACAGAAAAAGGAAGCCATTCGACAGAAAGGATCAGCAGCAATGACTCAAGCAAAGACTTCAAAGCAAAAAGTCATCAGAAAGGTCCCCAAGTCAGTCTTGGAGCCAGCCCTGGGTGACAAGCTCAAAGGTAAAACAGATTATCTTCCAAGAAATCCTGCATCACCTCCTAGTCCCCCATCTTCTTGCTCCTTTTCTGCATATAAGGGTCTTACATGTATAGAACCTCAAAAGATCTGGGCATGCACTCAGGGAAATGTTTATAAAGAATTTCAGTTATTTATGAGGCAGCAGCATTTTTTGCCCTCCCCACTGCCAAAGGAAGCCCTGAGCTTTCAATGAGTCTCAGCCCCATCTTATGACAAGTAGAATACCTCCTATAGTAAACTTGATTATTTTACTTAATTAGCATAATAATAGAACATTTGGTGCTAGAAAGTACTAAAAGAAGCAAAGAGGAATCTGTATCAGGAAGAGGTTTTTATAGTAATTGTTGTGCTCATTTAGCTGATACTTTTCTCACAAAGGTACAGCTGAAGTTCCTGTGCACCAGAATATTTGAGTATATAGAGAACTATATTAGCAATCTGAAAATGTGAGATCAAGGCCTGATTGTAGTCTTAACTTAAATGGGAAAGCCATTTGACATGAGTCAGTAAAATTGCATATAAAATACTTTGAATATTTTAGAAAGAAGATAGTATGAGTAAATTCAAGGAGATATTTTTTTTCCAGTTACTAAATATTTGATTGAAGCAGAGTAACTTATTTGGCTTAGAGCCAAGGAAACATTAGCGATTATCAATCATTATCGCTGAGGTCTAAGCATTTAATGTTCTAGGATATAACATGGGCATGAAAGATCCTCTTGCCCTTCCCGCCCCCCCCCCCCAAGCCTTTTAATTTGCTTTTTCCCCCACAGAAGCTGAACTGTGCAGAAAGCATCGCATACAGAGAAGGGCCACAGATCTCCTGCAGGCAGCCTCATCTCCCATCACTTCTAACAGATACACTGATCCAAAGTCTCGGGTATCTACTCGGACACGGCAAGAAAAACTCAGTTTCCTGCAGAGAGACTTTGATTTCCAACCAAGAGTGAATCCCAGTGTCCCTGACTTTAAGAGTCTTTATAGAGCCTTCCAAAAAGAAGCTGCCCAGAAAAGGGAGACCCGAGAGGCAACACGAAATAAACCATTCCAGCTGAGAACTGCCAATCTTCACCACCGACAGAGACACAGCAAGGAGTCAGGGGAATCAAAGGTGAAATTATGAGCACTTGAGGAAGGAAAAAGATGCAGAAGCCAATCTGTCATGGCAACAGCTATCTGGACCGAGTGACAAGAAAGTGCAGAGAGTAGTTTGGTTACAATGGAAAAGGGAGAGTCTGGAAATGTTAATTAGCAGGAAGCCAGTAGGTATACCAGTTCTTCATGTCCTAGTAGGATGGGAACAGGAAAGAAGATCTGAGCAGTACTGAAAACATGTGAGAATTTAGTGTCTTGTGGAGAAAGCCAGATTTTTATAAGTACCAGAAGACAAGAAAAGTATGAAAAGGAGAAATGAAGGATGAAGGGAAGTTAAACGTTAATCAGGATTCCAGGGACTTAATAGGGATTAGAGAATGATAGGAGAGTACTAGATGGTAAAAGAGTATGGGAAGAGGAAGTAGAGGAAGAAGGCTTTCAATCAAGGGATGGTGATTCTGATTGATTAAAATTAGAGGAGTAAGAATTGCACATTTGCTGGCCATAGGTTCCAAATAGTGGCCTCTACTTTCCAGTCTCCTGGGATGAGCAGAGGTAGCACTGATACAGTGTTTCCTCTCCAAACACCTGGGAGCTAGAGGGAGGCAGGAAGGGGCATTAGGAAGTTAAAAGTCAAAGGTCTGGGCCCCAGAGCCATTACTTAATTTGTATGTGAAGGTACTTCAAGATTTTCATCCCAAATGGTAGGAAAATATACTTTTGGGTCAGACTTAGTTTCTGAGATCCTGGTCCTTTTGGCATTTAGCCTGGTGTTTAAGGTCCTGGTTGGGGCAGCTGTAGCCTTTACCAGGAGTCCCTGTCTTTCTAGCTTTAGGTGCATTAGGCAGTCACTGTGTCTTTGCTTGAAGTCAAACTTGTACTATAAGAGGCTTATTTTGATAGTTGTGCAAAGGATGGGTAGAGAGTAAAAAGCCTAAAAGTAGGGAGTCCATTCTGGAAGGATTTGATAATAATAAAAGGCGATGAGGACATGAACTCAATTTGAGATGTTATGGAAGTAGAATCAATTAGACTTGGCAACTAATTGAATGTGGAGGGTGACTATTGTCTAAGGACCTATTTAGGGCAGCTCTAGAGAGACTAAAGACACCAATTTGAACTCTTAATTGAATGGTCTTTGGAATGAATACAGACACATCTTTTATGTCCCAATCACATTTGTTTAATCTTTTCTAGAATCCTCCACAATCACCCATGGCTCCATTACAAAGGAGCCGCTCTCTGAGTGGTCTTGTCTCTCTCTCTCCTAACACTCTTCCTGTACACATCACAGATGCCACTAGGAAAAGAGAATCTGCTGTCAGGTAAATAATTAAGCTTTTTGACATTTGTTTAAGGCAATGTAATATATTCCAAGCAGGGTTAGAAGTAACATTTATCCCATATGCCTGGACTTTACAGCCCACACTTCTGGGGTCCTCAGGTACCATCAATAAGATGAAATTTAAAAGGTTAGATAGAATTGGTAGAATTTTACTGTTCTTAATTCCCGGAGTCAAGGTAGGAATATCTATTATACATAATTCTAAAACTGTATGACAAGATCAGATCCTCACATCTTTGCTTCTGAGGCACTAATATGGAAGAAAATTAATTTGATTATATTTGGAAAATTGATCAATGATTTTTATTTATTTATTTGCTGAGGTAAATTACATGATTCGCCAAGGGTCACACAGCTAGTGTTAAGTCTGAAGCCAGATTTGAACTCAGGTTCTCCCAAATCCAGGACCTGTGCTTTATCCACTGCTCTCTATCTGCCCCAATCAATGATGTCAGAGTCCAAACTGTTCCTTGAAACAAAAACCCATTTTTCAACTCCAGGCATTTTTTTCTAACCATTCCCCTGTGCATGAAATGTTGTCTCTTCTCAGCTCATGACTACTGACTTCCCTGGCTTCCTTTCAAGTTTTGAAGAAAATCTCATTTTTCACTTGCAGCCTCTCCCAACCCCTCTTAATTCTGGTGTCTTCCCTCTGTTAATTATTTCCCATTTATTCGATATATATGGCTTTGTATATATTTGTTTACATGTTGTCTTATTAGATTATAAGCTTCTTGAGGGCAGGTATTGCCTTTTGCTGCTTTTTGTCTCCTCAGTTTTAGCTCAGTGCCTTGTACAAAGTAAGTGCTTAATAAATGTTGATTGATTGGTATGAAGGTGAGTACAACTTAGTTATTCATCTACCAAGTGTCTGAGGCAATTAGGTCATAAAGTGGAAAGTTTGTTGGACCTGGAGTCAAGAAGACTTGAATTCAAATTCAGCCTCACACTTATTAGCTGTGTGACCCTGGGCAAAATCCCTTAATCCGTTTGCCTTTTCTATGTCTGCCTCTGTTTCTGAATCTTTAAAATGAGAATGGTAACAGCCCCTACCCTCAAGGATGTTGTGAGGATCAAATGAGATGTTTTTATTTTTGTTCTTCTGAACATTGTTAGAATGAATAGAGCTTGATGAAGCTGAAGTGTATCCCAAATTCAAAGGGTATCAAAGGGAGCCTTTCTGAAGGACCTTTACTGACTCTGTTCTTCCTCTCCTTGTGGTTTGAAGACCATTGAAGTGAATCTGTTGAGCAAAATTAATTATATTCCCATGAGACTGAATTGTATTCTTTTCCTTCATATCTTTTACTACTCCTGCTCTCCTATTTTTAGGCTTTGAGCTTTCCTCTGTAAGTTAAAATGTGCCATAATTAAAAGATTTGCTGCTTTATACATTACTGTTTGATTATTTTGTGATAATCCTTGTAAAGTACTAAAAATCCATATAAAAACTGACTCGGAGCAGCATGAAGATAGTTGCAGCTTATATGACAACATTAAGTTGCAGAAAATGAGATTTGATGTGATCATCCAGTCTGTGTCAACACTAAGTGCTTAATACTTGGGGACTTCAGTGCTAAAATTAGCATAAAGGAGGATAGCAAGAATACATTGGGAGATTTGATTCAGGATTAAGGAATGTAAGAGGACATAGAGACGGATAACCCTAACCTTCATACCTGTTTATCTTGAACACGCTTTCCAAGAAGAGATTTGGAAGGTGTTAAGACATCATTGAATGGAAAAGCAGTGCTTACCATATTCCAAGGTAGTTTGGGGGATACAAAAGTTAGACAGCTCCTTTTGAGTCTGCTTGGTGTCCATATTATGTTAAAAGATCTCGATGAAGACCTCTAGCATCTTGCTGAAGGAATGAGATGCCTGTGCCCAGAGGTAGGCCCCATTGGAGACTTCATTTCTGTTTTCTCTAGGTGAATGAATTTGCATTTACAAAGTCCCATGGACTTAACTATTCTAATGTTGTGAAGATACTTTTGTCTTCTAATAGGCAAGAAGCTTGATGGAAACCTAGATTTGTTCCAAGTTTCTGCAACTGTAGACATTATTTTAGTTTACTATTTTGACTGAAAGTTCAATTAGCTGCCTTTGGCAATAGCTATAAATAAGTCAATATATTTAATCCCAAAGGACCTTGTAATTCCCCCTGAAAATGCCAGGATTTGATAAGCATATCTTCATAGGAGCCAAGGATTCATTTCTATGCAAAAACCTCCAAAGATCTAGACAAAAGCTGCAATTAAATATACATATATTTATATTATAAAGGAAAGCTTCATTAAAGCTTAAAACTGCCATAAAATTTTTAGAACATGGTGTATGCATAGTTTTATGGTATGTGTGTGTGTGTGTGTGTGTGTATATACACACACACACACATATATATATATATAAAGTACAAACAGCATATCATTAAGTTGTCTGTCTTTGTCTCTTTTTCTTTCTTATTCTTTTTAGATGCTCCCTTGAAGAAAAAAAAGACAAAGAAAATGAGAGTGCCCTCTGGATGGAGCAACATAGGAAGAAATGTCAAGCTATGTATAAATCTGTGACCTCGAGAGCAAAAGCCATGGATCCCCATAAAAGTTTAAAGGAAACGTACAAAACAAAGTTGAAAGAGAATTGGTTAGTATATCCCAAAAAGCACATAGATGTGTCTTGGAGGTAATAGTAGGCACTTAATAAATGCTTATTGACAGAGTGCTGGAAATGACAGTAAGTCTTGGAAAAAAGCCAGGTTGAATTAAAAGATAATTGAATATTTTATGTAATGATCTAGTTGTAGCGAAAATGAATCCTTTTGCTAAAAGTAGACAAAATTGGAAATTAGTATATTCTACTTTGAAAGAAAATGGAATGTTTTATAGAAATCTTGTTAATTTCAGGCTCAATGATCAAAAGAGAACAAAAGAATATAAGAAAGAACTGGAGGAAATGAAGAGAAGAGTCCAGAATAGACCATATCTCTTTGAACAAGTGACACAGGTAGAATTCCTTTAAAAATTGCCATTTTTTTTTTTTTTATCTGCTTGGGTTGGATATTCTTCTGGGAGAATGTTTTTAAGTGATCCTCTAACATTTAGGGGTCAGGAATTAAATAATTAACTCCAACCTCACAGAGAAGATGTGAGTTGGATGCTTTATTTTATTCTTATTATCATTCAAAAAATCTTCATATCAGGGCAGCTGGATGGCGCAGTGGATAGAGCACCAGCCCTGAAGTCAGGAGGACCCGAGTTCAAATCTGGCCTCAGACACTTAACACGTCTTAGCTGTGTGACTCTGAGCAAGTCACTTAACTCCAATTGCCTCAGCAAAAAGCAAAAAAAAACCAAAAAAACCAAAAAAAAACCCCTTCATATCTTGTATAAGAATGCTTCTTGGTAATGGCTTCCCCTCAGAGTACAAAAAAGGATATCCTAAATAGTGTCTTTTCCTCTGATGTTTTTATTTCAGTCTAGAGTTCACGTTAAATAACATATCAGGATCATTTTACTTATTCCTCAACATCTCCTCCCCATGTAGCTCTGAGATTTTAGTAGGATTAGTTGTTTTTTTTTTTTTTTTTACAGGATCAGTTTAGGTGGCCTAAGCCATCTTGCAGAATTCTTTTCAGACAAGGTGGTAAAATGATTATTGAGTGGTCTGTGGATGGATAAGATAGATTGTTATAAGACTTAACTCTGCTGGTCTTAATTTATCTCAACCAATTTTGGGGAAGCTTAAGTTTAGCCGAGGTTTTCTTGGATAATCTAGGAATGACATAAGCCATTTTAAGGTTATTAAAGGCTAGATCTTATTCTACCCACACACCTAGAATTAAAATCCCATTTTTGCCCAAGGAATTGAGATACCAATTAGATTTCCCCTGTGATCTATTTGGGATTCCTGGGCACTCAGATGTGTCCCATGTGCCCCAGCAAGTATCTAATTGGCTAATTGAAACCTGGAGAAAATAAATTATTATGGCACTCATCTGCCAGCTTTTGTGCTAAAAATGACTGAGAATAATTTCATATTTCTTAACTTCTTTAAGTTAATTTTATTCAAGGTCAATTGGCTTCAGTATCAAATCTCATTGTAGCCTTTTAACTCCATTTCTCCAAGAAAGGTGCAGAGTTTCTAAATATGATTTTGTTCTTAACACTTTAGAGAGGTATTTTTTGGCCACAAAAGATCCATGCCCATTACTCAAGATTATTAATATATGGAACACAAGGTAGAGAGGGAGAAACGGATATACAAGTTACAGACATCTAACTTCTCTCTTTCCAGTTCTCTGCCAGGAAAGAGGCAGAGCGCAGATACCGAGATATATTACAGAAGGTTGGTTTAGATGAGGACTTTGTTATGAACAAAGGACAAGATGCCATTGACTTAGAATGGAGTGAAGAAGACAGGGAAGAAACTGATTCCTTCAGGTATTTGTTTTCTAATTTTTCTTTAGAGTGAATTGTCACCTTTTGGCCCAAGAGGTTGATGCTTTTAGGTTATACTATAAACTTCTTACTTGATAAATCTTTAATTGATTTTGAAATTAATAACTTGTTTTTATCTAGGATCACTTCTAAGGATTTTAGAGTATCTTATCTGATGCTTTTTTATTTTTAAAGTTCAGCTTTGAATTCAGTTTCACTCTTTCGAGTCATGTTCATACCAATTAAAATTTGAGTCACATTAACCAACTGACTACATCTAATTCCAAGATCAGCCAGTCAAAAAACATTTATTATGGTTGCTTGTGAGCTAGACACTCTATGTCAGATGCTGGAGATACTTAAAAAAAAAAAAGCAAAGATAGTCCCTGCCCTCAAAAAGGTGGAGAAAATTTTCACATAATTAGGTGTTGAGGAGGTGTAGTGAGATGGAAGAAGCCAGGGGCAATGGGAAAGACCTGCAAAAGGTAGACTTTGATCTGAATACTGAAGGAAGCCAGAGATTTTCCAAAGGTGGAAATAGAGAAAACCTTCAAGCAAGAAGGCCCAGAGAGTAAAGATGGAGGAGTGTATATAAGTTATAGCAATCAGACCATCTAGCTGGACCACAGAATGTGTAGAGAAGTCACATGTAAGACTGGAAAAACAGGAAAGCATAGGTTGTGAGTGTGTGTGTGTGTGTGTGTACCTACAGTTTAGGAAAATTACTTTTGACAGCTGTGTAAAGAATGGATTAGAGTGGGGAAAGATGAGACAGGGAGACCAATTAGAAAGCAATTGTTAGTAATCTAAGTGAGAGCTAATGAAGACTTGATCTCTAGGATATTGTCTCTTTGCATAAAAAGAAGTATTTTATGGAGAAAGAAATGACAAGATCTGGCGACTGATTATATAAGGTGGATGAAAGTGAGGAATTGAAAATGGTACCGAGGTTGCAAATGTGAATGATTGGAAAAATGGTGGTACCCTTTATAAATAGGAAAGTTCAGAAGAAGCTCATGGGTTTTAGGGGAAAGATAATGAGCATACTGAATTTGAGATGACTAGAAAACATCTAATTCAAAATGTCTAGTGGGCAATTGGTGATACAGGCCTGAATCTCAGGAGGAAGACTAGATCTGTGAGTCATATACATAAAGATAATAATGGAACTCCTGGGAAGGGATCACCAAGTAAAAGAGTATAGGAAGAAAAGAGAGAAGGAATCACTTTTCAAAATTGTTTTTAGATTATTTTAGAAAGGAAACTCATTTGAACCAGCTTAACTGTATAGTACAGTCAGTCCCATTTCCTATTCAATTTGGATTAACTGAAGCTCTCTCGGAAGCCAATAAATGTTAGACTATAAGCTCTTGGAAGGCAGACTTTTTTCTTCGGGGGAGAGGCAAAGTCAGTCTTTGTATCTATGTATGTAGTGTCAGATACTGGGGAGAATATTTTAAAATACTTGTTTATTGTTTGATTTCTAAATTACATATAAAAGAGAAGGGGTTAGAGTAGTCTTAATGGCCAGTTTTGCATGATATACTAAGCTATAATCTCTTTTCCATTTTTCTTCTTGGGAATAGCTTTCCCCCAACCCCTTAAAAATAAGAAACATCCTAAACCCCACTAAATGCTAACAATTATTCTGCAGCCACCAGGGCAGCAAGGAATTGTTTAGTAGTACTTCACAGCAAGATTCAGAAGAATCCCTAGAAGAAATGAAACATACTCCCTTGGAAGAAGATTTTGCAGATCTGTCCTTTGAATCACCAGATACTTCGAAATCATTTGCCTGATCCTTCTGCTCCTAGTACTGCTTTTGGAAAAGATGCTAAGCCACTAGGTAGGTTGGGGTTTTTTAAGAAGATAGGCCAGGAAGTGACTAAACCCTCTTGGAGCATTGTTTTACTTGTGAGTTGATATTTAAAATCATACAGTTGTGGGACACCTCTTTTTAACACATGAAGCTTTGCTTTTCATTATGGAGGATTGACTTCTTTTCCTGGACTTTGATTCCTCACTCATCCCCTTTCTTTCTTGCATTTTTTCTTTTCTTCTCCATCAAATCAGTCCTTTCCACCTTCATTCATTCTCAGGTCTCCTCCAGCTTAAACAAAACTCCCAGAGCTTTCTACTTCACTCTACCTTCCATTCCACCTTTCTCTCCTTTTTTCCCCACTCCTTGGCTTATTGAAAAATCACAGAATTTTAGAGTTGGAAGGGATTACAATGATCCTTCAGTTCAACTATTCTTGGGGGTGGGGAAGAAGGGAAGGGAGAGGGGAGGAGAGAAAGGAGGGGAGAGAGAAACTCCACTACAGGCCTAGACAATACAGTGGAATTCTCATTTTATTATCCCTGGAAGCTAAGCTTCTATGTTTATATCTCTGTTTCCTTACTACTCACTTATTCCTCAATCCCTTCTAATCTGGTTTCTGTTACCATAGGTTTACAAGATTTATCTTTCAAAATGACAATTCCATTAACTTATTAGTTCTCATCTTTGGCTGAATTTAATCAAAGCAAATTCCCCTTGAGATCTACATTTTATATTTTTGACAACACTCCCTTCCCCTTTTCCAAACCTTTTGCTTTTGACACTCTTGACTTCCTGGTTTTCCTCCTTTCCCACTAACCATGACTGTGCTTCCTTTTCCCTCAAATATATAGGTGTTCTTCAGGTTTCTATCTTCAACCTGTATCTGTCTCTGTTACATATTCTCCCTTCACCAAGTCACCTGCTTTTGTGGCTTTAATTATTACTCATAGATAACTCCTAAAATTAGCCCCAGCCTTTCTCTGAACTTCAGATTTATATTCCTCACTTTGTTGAGCATCCCTGTCTCCAATACTTCAGTAGGTCTGTGATCTCATCTCCAGGTGCTTTTGCAAATCCATCTATGTATGGCCTTCCTACTCAAATGTCATCAAAGTCCTGTTAATACTCCAAAGAAGGTCTACCCAAAGTGTTTGAGCTTTCAGTGCTTCTGATTCTGTGAGGATACTGGGAAGCCACATTGGTTTGTCTATTATTTATCCTTGTCACTGAAACCCATACCCATCTCTTTTTTTCCTTGATGATATCCTTTATAGTGCTTTGCCTTGATAATTCTTCATTTTAATGTGTTGCTGCATGTTCATGCCAACCAAACAGTTTTCCATTGCCCTTTGGGTCATTCTCAACTTCAGTTCTCTGGAATCTCTTGTAAGCCACACTCTATTAATCACAGCCATACAAAATTATCAGAAGATGTTGATATTAAAAAGGCATGCTTTCATTTTAAGTTAAAGCTTGAAATCATTAAAACTTACACATTTCCCAAATTTGCCATATTGCCATTTGCCTCCTCCTTCTGGTCAGTTTTGGGCTAATCTCATTCATTTGCAGCACCTATCCAAGATATATTCTCCTCCACCCTCTGTGATTTAGCCAACTTGGCTTTGTCTGTTTCTCATATGATACTCCATCTCCTATCCTATGCCTTTTTTCTGACCATCACACATCTGGAATGCATTCTCTCCTTAGCATCTTACTGTCCCTCTTTTCCTTTAACACACAGCTCAAGCAATATCTTGGGCATAAAACCTTTCCTGACACACCCTCCATTGTTCATACCCTCCCTCCCAAGTACCTTGCATTTAACTGTTTATTCACTTTGTTTATGCTGTACATATTTATATATGCTTATGTCCCCCATTAGAATGTAAACTCCTTGTGATTAGGAATTGCTTCATTCTTTGTACCTACATCTCCAGCACCTACAACAATGTGGGCACATAATAGGCGCTTAATAAATATTTGATTGTCTAAGTAAAAGTCATTCTTCAACCACTTGGCTTTTCTTGTGTGCATACCAGGCCAAACTCCTTAGTGATCACAGATCTCCTTTAGAAGTCTGTAATGTTCTGGGATTTGATATAATCAGTACAATGTCACATGCAAATAGAAACTGTTATAGTATCATCTATAGGAAATCCTTCCTTGTTTTGGTCTGCACTAGACTTCATGCCAGTGGTGAAAACTTTTGGTGAGTACGTATCTCCCCTTTATCACCTGCTATGATAATTGGGGCACTTAGGTGGTGTAGTGGATAGAATGCCAGGCCTGGAATCAGAAAACTCATCTGTGTGAGTTCAAATCTGGCCTCAGATATTTATTAGATAAATGACTAGGCAAGTCACTTAACCCTAATTGTCTCAGTTCATCTGTAAAATGAGCTGGAGAAGGAATAGCAAACTACTCCAATATCTCTGCCAAGAAAACCCCAAATGGGGTCACAAAGAGTTAGATGCTACTGAAGAATAACTAACTAAACAACAATGATAATTGAATCATTACCCGAGGTTCTCACTGTTGCTGTAAGGAATGTTGTGAAATTCTAACATATGCATGGAAGGGCACCTTTTGGGAGGAGAGCCATTAAGATATTCTGATCTGCCAAATTAGGTACTTTTTTACTTAGTTTTGTCTTAAAAACAATAAGCACAGTGATAGTGTTTTCTGCTTCCCTCAGTGAATTGCATGATGGTAAAAGATGGCCTGCTGTGAAATATTGTTTACAAAAGCCTTGTGCTTTTCAGAGAGCCTCAGCAAGAATGTCTTTGATGTACATTATTCAAAGAGAAATTTTGTATAGAATGTAAAGACATGTGAGCTGCTTGTTCTCTTGGACACCTTTTAACAGTAGTAAGACTTAAGATTTTTTTTCTGGCTTTTGTGTCTTTCCCTTCTAAAGATAGCTTGACAATGACTCTCAGTTCCCTCAAAACTGTTGCCTGCAGCACAGATAGTCTTCTGTGTATATTTACTTGGTTCAGGCCAGCTATATTTAAAAAAAATAAATAAATAAATTCCACTTCCTCTATAAGCACAATGTAACACTAGATAAGCTTAGATTGAATTCATATGTAATAGCTCAGAAATCTTTGTGATCTTTTCCAGCTTTTGGCTATTTATTATCCTCTTTCATCCTTAAATGCTCTTGGGAAAACTTTGCTTAGTTGGCTCTCTTGCCACCTTTCTTTAAATCAGTTTTCTATATTGTAGAATACAAGACCCTTGTGCTGGGTGAGGAAGTGAAGATTCATCTGCTTTTTTCAGTGAGAACAAAGTTTGAGTCAAAATCAGAAGCCAAGAAAGAGTAACAGCAAATTTGTTCCAGATGACTGAATGCAGTGCAGTTATTAAATCCTCATGCACAAAAGGGGTCGGTCAGATTTTTTGCATGTTGAAAACACTATCAGTTGGTATAGGCTCATGACACAGTTGTGTTGTTTCCATATTGTTTGATTCATTTAAATATAAAGTATATAAAATTGAAGTTTAGAAGTCTTTACATGGAAATGATACATACCATATATGTATGTAATCCATAACATTTTTCACCATTCCTTTTGACAAGTTGATTTCAAAAGATAAAAACCTAAACCTCTGCAATTTAACAAATCAAAATAATTCAAGAATGGTTATAATCATTAGAAAATTTAAGTATTTAAATCTATTAATTTTTATTGTTTTTGACTTCTGAAATGAAAACATCCCTTCATAATGAATAAATACGTAATCAATTTGAAGGGAAAATCTACTTGGAGCAGCTGAAACTAGTTAAGAGCAAGGACAACATAGTCAAAATACAGAAAAACTAAGTAAAAAGCTAAAATTTGGAAACTAATCCAGTCTTTATCATTGGGTTTCACAAGTACTGTTACTAGATGGAGAAGAGCACTATTGGCTTTCATGAAAATTTGAGCTGCAAAATGAATGAAAAAATATAAAGTGAAATATCCTGAAAATGTATGTATGAAATATATGAGCAAGATTATTTTTCCAGGGGAAAAAATTAAAAAGCAACAACAACAAATAAAACTGCTTTCAGAATTGGATAGTGTAAAAACACTCTTTTGTAAGAGAAATATTGGTATAAGGGGGCAACTAGGTGGCACAATGAATACAGCACCAGCCCTGAAGTCAGGAGGACCCGAGTTCAAATCTGGTCTCAGACACTTAACACTTCCTAGTTGTGTGACCCTGGGCAAGTCACTTAACCCCAATTGCCTCAGCAAAAAAAAAAAGAGAGAGAGAAATATTGGTATATTATCTGCATCCATTGAAATGTTTGGTTTATCATTTGCTAAACAGCTTTCATTGGTTCTTCTTGGCAAGAATGATTGGAAGAATTGCCCCTATTTTGGAAGATCTTGGTGGTTAGTCATTTGAGAAAACAAAGTCTTTCTTTTTGCATTGAAAGTGGATGAAGTAAAGGATTTAGTTAAGATCATTTGATTGAAAAATAGAAAATATATAATCTCCCAAATGTTTTAGTGCAATTTAAAACTATTAGAGCTTAAAACCACACTGAGACACTTTGGGGGCACCCTATATTGTTGAAACTGACATTAGGAAAGATTTGCTGCTTGACAGACTCTCACACATAACACTGTCACAAGATAAATTTTCAATATAGCTGTGTTTTTAAATGAAAAGAAAAAATGTTAACTTAGGAAATACTAGAAGGCATTCAACTGATATCATGTACCATTCAGGAATATGCTATCCTCACATATTAGCAATTTGGATATCGTATATACTATAGTTCTCTAAGTGATTGAATAACTCTACAGAAAATATACCCAAAACATGGCTATTTGCAAAATCATGTAATTAGACAGTAGTATTTATGTGTTACTATAAAGCCTGGTGCCTTTCTCATTACAAAATACTTAGAAGAATGTTTGAGCTAATATAAAAAATTGCCATTTTTTTTTAGTGATAATAAAAATTAAACATTCATTTTGCAACAAAAATTTTCATGTTAAACCTGAATATCTGGTGGATATTCCTGAAAAACAAAACTTCAAATCAGTACAAGGTCCTTAAATTCATACTTTCAGAAAGATAAGGTGACTATGTCTGAAAGTTAAACTTATCAGAAAATATTTTTAAATGTTTCCCAATTTTTAAAAATAACTTATCTTGCAAAGGAAAAATTTCAAAAGACCTGTTTATTACTTTACCAGTCTACAAGAAGTAAATCATTTTATTTCTAAATATAAATTGTCAAAGAATCCATATGCCTACAGACAAATAGGATTCATTTGGTCTTTTTCCATCGAAACAAAAAATTAGACTTCTCTTGAAGTAGTACTAAAAGTTGAAATAAATATCTGAACCTGAAAATCATAGTATGTTTTGGCTACAGGGAATCCTTTATCTAGCAAAGCAACAGAAATCACATTGCTATTCCTAACATTTTATTTGTATGATAGTTTTCCACTGTAACCACTTAAGACAAAATATCAATCTTAATTATTAGTTGAAAAATAATTGAGAACACCCACCAATTTTCCACTGTTTGAAAAAATTTTACAGGTAAACAAGCCCATCTATCACATTATTTTAATGTTATGTGAAATTTATATATGCTTTTGTCAATGCTACATTATGTTTGAGATGTTATAAAAATAAATAAAATTTTAACTTTATTTGAACAGAATATGAGCCAAGAAAATTATTTGCATAGGTTGCCATATGAAAAGGGACATGTATCTAGTCATATGAAGAAATGCTCTGAAATGCTCTAAATCACTTCTAATTAGACAAATGAAAAGTATAACAACTCTGAGATAACACCCCACACCTATAAAAGATTAATATGACAGAAAAGAAAAATGCCACATGTTGGAGGGGATATGGGAAAATTAGGACATTAATACAATATTAGTGGAGTTGTGAACTGATCCAATCATTCTGGAGAGAAAGTCAGAACTTTGCTCAAGTGACCATCAAACTATGCATATTGTTTGATCCAGCAACACCACTTCTAGATCTGCATACCAAAGAAATCATAAAAAAGAGCATAGTATGTGCAAATATATGTGTATAATATGTGCAAAAATATTTAGAGCAGCTCTTTTTGTGTTGGCAAAAAATTGGAAATTGAGAATATGTTCAGTTGGAAAATGGCTGAATAAGCTGTGATATATGAAGGTAATATCATATTACCCCTGTGCTATAAGAAATGAAGAGGAGCAAACTTTCAGAAAAACCTGGGAATATTTACATGATTTGATGCAAAGTGAAATGAGCAGAACCAAGAGAATATTATTGTAGATAGTAACAGCACCTCTGTATAATGATCAGCTATTTCTCTTCTCAGCTATACAGTGATCCAAGACAATTCCAAAGGATTTTCTAAATGAAAATGCTATCCATATCCAGAGAGAGAAAGAAATGAGAGACTCTGAAAACAGATCCAAACATATTGTTTTCACTTTATTTTGTGTGTGTGTTGGGGGTAGAGTGGTTTCCCCTTGGGTTTGTTTGTTTCTTCTTTCACAACATGACTTAATATGGAAAAATGTTTTACATGATTGAATATAAGTAAACTATCAGTAATAAAGTTGCTTACCATTTTTGGAAAAAGGGAGGGAGAGAGAAAAATTTGGAACTCTATCTTGTAAAAATCAATATTAAAAATTGTTTATGTATAAATGGAAAATATAAAATATAATTTTAAGAGTAGGGAAAAAAAAAGAGTAGGGGGAAGCATGAAAAATATTTTATTAAAAAAATGTTGCTGAGTAAATGCTTGGAAACTTCTGCTCTTTTCTCAACTACTGCACCATCACTGCAAATACAGAAGTTGGCTGCATGAGACTGCAGGCCATTTTGAATTTGGACCAGTCTAGTAGTGATGAGCTCCTGTGTACTTAGGCTGGACCTCAGAAGTATAAAATATGCTGCCAGGATCATATATGAAGCCTTTCCACAATGGTTGGTAGCAACTGATAGCAGCACTTTGCAGAACTCATTCTAGGCATAGCTAGTGAGAGCCCAAGATCACCTCCATCGCACAAGAAGTAAGACTTTTTGGAAGGCAACTCTAGCAGTACCAGAAAATTAACATATCTAAAACATAATTATCTTTCACATAAAGCTTTTCTGATTTTTATTACTACCACCAGCAGCATTACTGCCTATATGCAAAACTTGTCATCTTTACCTACCTCACTTCAATCCCTCATTTGCAAGTTAATCTTCCTAATGCATAGATCATATCCTGTCTCTTCCCTCAAAAACTTTTAGTGGTTGTCCTAAATTGTCTAAAAGGTGAAGCCTAAATTCTCTTAACTTAGCATTCAAGGCTGCTCACCCCTTGACTATAACATCCATTTCTAGCTTCAAATAAATTTCTTAAACTACTCCACCAGACTACATTACATCTTTGAATAAACATACTTTTCCTGTGTTGGTGTCTGAGCTCATACCATTTCAAATGGAATAATCTCCCCACCAATTCCCTGCTGAATAGTTACTTCTTTCCAGGTAGTGATTTCTCCCCCGCAAATTGTTCAGTATATTTTGTCTCTCTTATGCACTTAAATCAATGTCTTAGGTTACAAGGAGATAAATTGTCTTATGTTTGCAGAAGCCTAGTGTCTTGCACATGATACTTACTAAAAGCGAATTGGAAAAAGCCTGCGTAGGTACTTTTTAAGAGGAAAGTTGCGACAACAGGTAAGTAGTATACATGAATGAGTTCACAAACTGAGGGTTTCAATGAATAGGAAAGCAGGTAATTTGAAGAAAAAAAAGTTCAGAGGAATTCATTCCTATGGAAATGAAAGGACACAATTTCAACCTTCAAGCCTAAAAGTTTGCATTTGAATTTGCAGCAAATGTAACAGAAGAGAACAAACCTTAGGAATGGTACAGGTTACATCTGTTTTATGTGGAAGAATATTTCATGATACATTAGAGAAGGAAAGACATTTCCTCACTAATAAATTTGAGGCAAAACCAATAAAAACTTACTTTCATGTACCTTACCTATAATTTACATCACCACCATATCTTAATGTGGAATAGTTAGTTTCTGCAATATATCACAGAACATTTTTGCTTCTGAAAGAAGGGACTTTGACAATGATTAAATCAGTATACTTAAACATGTCCCACTTTCTGAAAAACAGAACAAAAAAAGCTACTCCAAAAGACAAACCCTTATTGAGTGCTTGAAAGACTGTCATTTGGAGAAATAAAAGTTTAGGAAATGACAACACTACAACTCTTACTGACTCAAAGTCACAAACTGCTTCTGACTGATAGTATCATCTTGACATTATGGTTATAACCAATAACCACCACCAAGAAGGTCAATGAAGAGAATAAAGTCTTAAGAATCAGAAAGCTTAAGTTGAAGTCCTGCTTACTAATTATATAGCACTGGAGAACTTGTATCAATCCTGTCTTCTCATCTATAAAATAGTGTTAGTTATACTATCTCTGTCACAAGATTAGGATGAAAAAACTGTTCCATAAGCTTCAAACAATATAAGAGTTATTAATGATTTAGCTCCTGGAATTTCAAACCTGGTTTTCTCACATGTCCCCTTACTTTTGAAAACAACAGCAGGGAACAGGAAGAAATACCAGGTAGAAGTTAGTTGCTTGGAAAGACTTCACGGAAGTAACGATTTAATTGGTCTTCAAAGGATAAAGTAAGATTTCAGAAAGAGGGAATGAACATTCCAAGTATGAGAACCAGAATGAAAACAAAAGGTAAAAAACAACAATGTATGCCTAAGGGATAACAACTATTCTAGTTTTGGACTGAAGCATAGAGTATGAAGAGCAAGATAATATGAAATAATGCTGGTGGAAAGGTATAGTAATTTCAGATTTTAGTGGTCCTTAAATACAAGGGCTTATATTAAGATCTATTTATGCAGGAAAATGCCAAGGCTTGCAACAGATAAACAATGAATCTAAGGAGAGACATTACCTTTGTAGGAAGACTTCGTAAGTTCTATCAAAGTATTCTAAAAAGGTAAAGAAGGCCTGTATTTAGAATTAGTGGCAGTGGATGTATAAGATGGAAGGCATGTACCCAGAGTTTTTGCAGACAAGGAATTGACCAGAGTTACTGTCTATATATGAAAGTTGAGGGAGAGAAACAGTCAAAGAAGATAACAAGATTCTGACCAAAAGAGAATGAGTTAAATAACAGTGCCCCAGACACAAATGATACAATCAATTGGTTTAAGGGGAAAATAGTATCCGTTTTTTAATATGTGGAGTTAGAGGTATCTGTGGGACATCCATGTAAAGACCTATAGGCATGCCACTGAAAGCTTAAGGCTAAAAATATATAGAAATCACTTGAAGAGAAGTTGGAGTGATTATATTATCCAAGGGAACTAAGAAAAGGAGGAGGCTAAGGGGGAGTTTGGAAAACTGTCTATGGCTAGACACCTGGCAGAGCTGGGGCTTAATATCCACAACTCCCAAGTTCCCTCCCTTTTGGGGAAGCTAGAATATAAGAAATATATACAGCTATCTACCCAAGACAACAGGAAGGTACTTTTTTTTCCCCAACCTTATCCCCCTGTGAGGGGCACTGAGGAGACCTGGTCTTCAGCTCCATGTAAGGAGGGAGAATATATATATATATATTTTTTGCTTTTTGCTGAGGCAATTGGGGTTAAGTGACTTGCCCAGGGTCACACGGCTAGGGAATGTTAAGTGTCTGAGACCAGATTTGAACTCAGGTCCTCCTGACTTCAGGGCTGGTGCTCTATCCACTGCACCACCTAGCTGCTTGAGAATATTTTTTAAGAAGCCATCTCTGAAGTTTAGAAAATCCCTGAATTGATAGTTTTCACAATCATTCTAAGCCTCTTTCCCTAGGTTTTCCAAAGGAAGCAGAATAATGCAGCAGAAAAATGATTGAAATTGGAGTCAGTATGTATTAAATTCTGGCTCTGCTACTTACTACCTGGGTAAGCTAAATCAACTCATCTTGCATCTCTGGGCCCCTTTCCCAACTATATAAAGTGATTTGGCCCAGATAACCCTTATGGTCCTCTCCCCAACTCTCCTACAACCTAAATTCACTGACTATTGGGTTATCTTGTCTAGTTTCCTAATTTTATAGATGAGAAAACTAAGATGAAGATTTCACAAACAAGTCTCACTGCTCAGAGTACAATTCTACTTGGTTGTATTGAATTCTGAGGACAAATTAAATGTGTGCTCTTCCAAAAGGGAAGAGATTAGATTGTGGTATTTATTCCCATGCTAAGGAAGATGAATATCATCCAAACAAGGAGACAAAAAAAGAGTTAGGCTTGTTGGTTTGTTTATTTAAAGATAAAACAAATGAAGCTCATCATCTGATTTTTAAATTAAAAATCTTTAACATGCTACTATAAGTTTTAGAAACTAAGAAAACAGTATGGGGCAAAGTGACCAAGTAGAGGTGGGTAGGAGAAGATGGCACCTCAGCCCTAGGGCCAAGGGGGATTCAAGTAAATTTTATATTTGCAGCCCAGCAGGGGGAAAACTCCTGCTAAGTGACCAAAAGGAAGAAGGTCACTTAGAATTGATAATACCCCTCCCCCAAAGCAACAAGGCATCTGGAGAAGTTTTGTTGTCTCATAGACAGAACTGTATTCATCCATGTGAAAAAGATAGCTGAGGCAGGATGAAAAAAAAGTCTTCCAATCATTCCATGTTAGCTGATGCTTTTACATCAAATTCACCTTCTGGATAAGTCAGCCCCAAAATGCAATAGGAAGAGGAGAGACAGTTACCCAGTTCACATTCAGTGCTTTATTCCTCCTCTGCATCAGATGAGAAGTGTGAAGAGGCCTCAAAGCAATGCTCACTTCCACATTCATTCTCTGTGCAAGGGGAAGATGAATGAGGGCCAGAGTCATAGCCTGCATCACAGTTTCATTTTGGTTGGTTCTGTCAGACCATAAACTAAAAGCATCCTGTACCCCAATGTGTGCACTTGGGATTCAAGCATACAGCCAGTTCTTCCAAGAATCAACACTCACTTTGATGTCCATTTTTCTGATATACCACCTTGTTTTAGCAACTGTAAAAAAAAAAAAAGAAAAAAAAAAAGAAAAAAAAAAAAAAGAAAATGAACTAAAATTACCTCCCCATCCCTAAAGTCTTCTCTTAGTTTGAACAACAGTTTCCATTTAACTACTCAATATATGTACCCAAATATACACTTCTGGATCGGCCTCCAACAGAATCTTGGACAACTGAATAGATAACTAATTCTGGTTATTTTAAATTACTGCCTTTATTCCTGCTCCCTGGAGGTCAGTATAAATCAATTCCTTCCTGGATGCTGTTATTTTCTTTTCTATACAGTAGAAAGACCATCTATAACATATATGTATGAAAGTGAGAACTGAACTAATGAATTCAAAAAATGAAAAATAGCATTTCTGATTAGCCAAACCTTCCACTTCAGGAAACATTGCCATTTTGATGGACAGCCAGTTTGTTCAAAGCTAGATTACTGTTTAGCTAAAGATATAATTAACTGTCCAAGGTGCCATTATCAATAGGACTAAAGTCAGAAAATATCAAGGTTTGCTTCCTTTTTTATACTTAGTGTTTTCTAAGCCAGAGTTTTAACTGATCTCCAGATTTGTCAGACAAGACAGATACTAAGAAGTTAGATAAACTGATACCACACACTTTTCAACTGTCTTACCTCTAGCAGATTTACTGTAATAAGGCAGAAACCTCATATGACTGTCTCCCAGTAGACAAGGGCACCAGGTGATGTGACTGTGGCAGAATCACTTCTGGTGCTGAAGACATGGGACGTGAAGCTCCTTCTGCAAGCACCTCTGTGAACAACAGAATGTATTACTAGGGAAAGAATGGAACCCACATATATAGCTGATCCACAAAAAGAGTGAAGAAAAGTCAGTAAGGACACTTCTCTTTAAAAAAAAAAAAAAAAGGCACTGAACACCAAACTCCTAAGTTCTGAAATTATATACAAAATAAAAAAGGTAGCAGGGTACAGTGCATAGAATGGTGGACTTGCAGTAAGGCAGACCGGGATTCAATTCCTTTCTCTGATAT
Organism: Myrmecobius fasciatus; assembly: GCA_023553655.1. Taxonomy (NCBI): domain Eukaryota; kingdom Metazoa; phylum Chordata; class Mammalia; order Dasyuromorphia; family Myrmecobiidae; genus Myrmecobius; species Myrmecobius fasciatus. The sequence continues at coordinate 114,089 of JAJPUD010005677.1, read as the reverse complement.
TAACTTGCCTTGTGACCCTGAACCTCTCTCTAGACATTAGTTTCCTCTCCTGTAAAATGAGACTGCTAGAATAACATCTAGATGAATGATTATAAACTGAGTAGAAAAGACAGAAAATCCTGATGGCAAATTGTTACTTTTTTTTCAATGCAAATTGATACACAGTTGAAAATAAAACATATGTCAAGAGTACAATGGTGGAAAGCTGCCCAGAGAAGCACTATTGGAATCAGAATTGGCCTTTTCACTTAAGACATTTATGAGTAAAATTTTCACTTAAAAGATTCAAAAGGACACTAAGAGAGGTCTATCTTTCTGCTATACTTTCTCCTACCTTTTTCATTGGTAAACTGATATCCATATAATTTCCATGTTTTATGCTTTAATTATCCACCAGCCTTATTTGTGAAAACCAAAAGCTTGTTTTTCATCATGGAATAAAACATACTGGCACAATATATGCCCTAAGAATTCCTAACAACTCACCTAACTGCTGTCTTTTTTTTTTTTTTTTTTAAATAAAAAAGCAGTTAAACCTTGTTCTACACAAAGATTCTCTGCTAATGTTTTTGCAGTTCACACAAGCCTCTCACTCCTGTGCTATACCCATGCTCACCATTCATACCACAGAACTGAATATAGTTTAATACCTTTTTATTTATCTACATATACTTTTTTGGGGGGGTTGAAGCAATTGGGATTAAGTGACTTACCCAGGGTCACATAGCTAGGGAATGTTAAGTGTCTGAGACCAAATTTGAACTCGGGTCCTCCTGACTTCAGGGCTGGTGCTCTATCCACTGCACCACCTAGCTGCCCCCCCCCCCCAAGTATATTCTTTAAGTGTTTTGACTAAGTCTTTTACTTTTTGTAAGCAGAGTCAGGCACTTAATACATTTTTCAAGGAGCAGAGAAACTTTTTAAACCTAAATAAAATTTCTATTAAAAAAACCCCAAAAAACCAAAATGCTAAGATCAAGGGGATGTTTCTTTAGCAGAATGGCAAGAAATATATTGCTTGGGAAATCCATATCAAATACCGAGAAAGCCATGTTTAAGATTGTGTGATAAGCCCTCAGAGGAAATGGAAAAAGATTTTCTTTGGACCTGATATAACCAAGAAATGATAGAAAATAAGAGGTCCAAGGCAGAGCAATTTGTAAAATATCCAACAAGGGGAGGCGGGAACTTGGTAAATGTGAAGGGATTATGTTTATAAGCTATCGAGTCTATGGTCTATGTAACTGGGAACTATTATTAATGATATTATGATCTAAAACTACTCAGAAAATCAGAAAGGAAATCACTGACCACAGAAAGAACTGTACAGCTTCTGTACAAGGGGCTAAAGATAGGAATACTAGCTAGCCTAAAATATATGTGCATTTAGGACTATATGAAATTCACCTCAATTCCACAGGCCCCAAAACTGATCTACTTCAGCTCAATCCCAAAATCATTGGACTGGCTTCCACAGAAAGATCACATATTTTGAGCTATAAAGAATTTTAAAAGATCTAGTCCAATGCCTACATTTTATGAGGAAGGAAAATGGAGATTCAGAGAGGAATAGTGACTTGCTTATAATCACAGTTAAATGGCAGAACCAGGTTTGAAGCCAGGTCTTGACTCTAGATACAGAGATCTTATCACTGCATCATACTATCTGCTGGCACACTGAAAGCAAAGAGGTGAAGTTTACATAGCACTTTTGTTTCAACAGCACATTAATGTCTGAAATTATTCTGACACCAGAGAAATGAGAAATATGCTATTCCAGCCTACAGTATCTTTCTATGCCATCCTCTGAAGAACAACTCTACATACTAACATCCGTCTACTTAGCTCTGTTCCTAAATAAAATTCATTAAATGCCTAACTGAAAAGAACAGGGCCAGATGTCCAAAACATAGATTGTACTTCAGTCTTAAGTGATCTATGCATGGCACAGGAGAAACAAAAAGTTTTCTCTATGACACGACAATAGCAGACCTTCTACCAGGCTCACGATCTACATCTGCTGCCAAATCTCATACATCCTAAATATGAACAGAGTATATACTATTCAGTTGTTTCACAACAGCCTTGGACACACAGAAGAGATTTGCAAGGAATGAGCCTAGTTGAAATTCTTTACTTTGGACACAACTTCATTTAGCTCCTGTCCCCTAAAAGATACAAGAAAATTCATGGTCTTACCTTCCTCTACTCCCAGGATGGTGTTAGTATCTGGTAGGTGCAAGGACTCTACCCCAAGGTTGGGCTGTGAGTTTAAAGACACCAGGTTTTTAGTATGAACTGAGGCTTCCTCAAGCAAACTGCTACCCATTAGCGGCTCAGCTGGAGAGAGAGAGAATGCTGTAAGACAAGTGAGAACTGGATCAAGTCTCTCTAGGATATCTACATTCCTCATTTCCTCGGGAAAGAACGAATTTCTACTTTCATATGGAAAGTTAAGCTGGATCAACTTCATGTGTCAATCCCCTTTTCATCCAGTCAGTGGAAACAAAGATGAAAAATCTGGGCAAAGGATTACCATAGAGAGATATATATATATCTTACAGGATGTATTGCCTACTTATTAATTGATCAGAAGAAAAGTCATGAAAAGGAATACCATTAAAGAAGGACAGAAAGAAGGCTAACCCCAGAGTGAAATGAGAGCAGTGAGAAAAATGCTTCCTCTAGTAAAATCTCATGGATTCTAGTCACACTAACATATAGGAGCCCATCTAAGGTAACCAAAAGAGAATCAGAAAACAAGAAGATCAATTAGACTCAAGCAATTACCTTGGCTTTTTAAATGTTAATGACTTTGTACTTTCACACCTACTGCCCTCACCTGTTTGCTCTCCCTCATGATTCCCTGTTGCTCCCATCCTTGAGTGATGTTTCCTCACATGAACATTCCGGCTCCCACTCTGAGAGAAAGTTTTTCCACAAACTTGGCACTGATGGGGCTTCATGCCTGAAACAGGGACCAAGTGATGCATGGGAGGCAGTCAGAGGAAGTATGTTTTGACAGCAGGAGAGACTCCAGCCCAATGAATGAAGATCCAGAGGAAAGGAATTAAATAAAATAGGTTCACTGACAATGAAACTGGTGAAATAAGTTACAATATCCAGAGGAAAATTATTCCTTCTAATGAAAGAAACTTTTTTCCCCTGGGTTGTACTTGACTTTTACTTATTTGGAGATCTTTTCTGGGATGGGAGGGAAAAAATAATTTTTGACTGTATGCTGTAGAGTATTTCCATACATTCAGAAAGATATCTTTAGCAGGGAACACTAGATCATCTCCATGGAAGGAGCAAACTGACAGGGTTAGAGAGAACTTAAGCTCCAGAACAAGAGATAGTTTCTTGTTTTTTGGTCAACGAATTGGGAGACAACTGAATGGCATATTTATAATCTTATACTTCCTGGAATATGGCCTGTAGACCCCTTTGTGAGAGGCACAAGATGTTTCGGTAATAGAGAATACTGAAAGGCCAGCACATCACACTGTTCCTTACCAACAGCAACACTGTTGTTGCTATTGACTATATCACTCTCTTTGCATTTATGTAAGTATAAAGCACCTCTCTGTACATGTGCTAGACAAATGAGAACATCAGCCTCTAGAAGGCAGGACTCATGGCTAACTGGATTTGTGTAGCACCCCAATCAAATAAATGCCAACTAATGCTATTAATCTTTTCACTGAGAAGCCTGAAATAGATGGTCAGGTACAACAATTTCAGCAAAACTTCCCAAAGACAACTCACATTTCATCTTAGTTGGCAATCAAATCCAAGATTTCTCAAGAGGTTTTTGTTTATCATGACATCACCAAAGACATATTTGCATTTACAATAGTTCTTTTTCTGACAGATTTCCCTGTTAACCTTTCATCCTTTTCCTGTTCTTGAGCTTCTATATTGCTATATACAATATATATAATACAAAAGGCAATCTTACCTGAGTGAACCAAGAGATGCTTCCGAAGACTGGAGTACTCAGCAAAGGAACGGCCACAACCTTCAGCCTCACACAGGAATGGCTTCTCACCTAGAGAAAGGAAAAGAGAAAAGATGCAAACATAGAAAAACCAAATCACCCTCATACACACAAAACACACACATACACCCACATACTCATTTATTTATACATATTTCTTTTCCCTACTCCATTTAGTGTTGCCAGGTGACTCACTCCATTCTTAAGCTTTTCTTCATGCTACTTAGTTTCAATTCAGTCCTCAAAACTTCTCAGTTTTCAGTATTTTCTTCTAGAGCATTCATTATTACATTAAAGTGACTTTTCCAAATTTTCCCATTTTTTTCAGGCCCTCCACCTTCCATCTTAACCCCATAAATCTAAGAAATTACATCATCTCCCAGCAGTTCCCTTTATCCACCTTCCTTACATAATTCAAAAGTATATATATACATATATATATATATATATATATATTTTTTTTTTTTTGCTGAGGCAATTGGGGTTAAGTGACTTGCCCAGGGTCACACAGCTAGGGAATGTTAAGTGTCTGAGACCAGATTTGAACTCAGGTCCTCCTGACTTCAGGGCTGGTGCTCTAACAAAAGTATATTTTTTAGATCTCTCAATTGCTTTCCTCCTATTTGAAAGAAAGGACTCTTCTCCCATTCCTTTAAAGCTGAAACCAACCTTCTCCCCCCAACAGACCCTTTCATCAGTCTAGTGAAACTATGAACCCCTTCTTAGAATATTTTAAATACATAAATCAGATGAAAAAAGAAACCAACATATAAAACATTAAATAAGTTTTTAAAAAGAAACCAATTATATTGAAATGGTTATTGTAATATTTTTAAAAAGTTCTTAGATCTCAGGTTAAGAACTTCTTAAAGCCAATACCTCCATCTATGTCCCTCTCTTTTACTCCTTGCATCCATGAATCTCCCCTACTCTCCCAGATTATTCCCAATGTCTTCAGAGATTTCTGTTTCCTGTCTAAGATAATATTTTTAAAAACAATGTTGGTTATGTTGCTCCCTTCAAGCTAACATTGTTTCCTTTCACAGGCAAACAATTATTAACATAAGTCAGCTATGTCTACTTGTTCTCTCAGAGCACAGATTTCATTTGTCTTAGCATTCTAACCTATAAATGATGCTTAATAACTGCTTGAAAATGGATTCATTAATTCACATACAAACTTTCAGCCAGTTCAACATAACCCTTTAAAGACCAGATCTTTTACTGCCCCTACCACTCTACTTAAGCTGCTTTCTCAGTCACCAATGACTTCATGGTTGTCAAACCAATTAATTTTCCTCAGATTCATACTCTTTGAACTTTTTGCATTGCTTGAACACTTAATTGACCTTAAACCTCCTTTAAATTTTCTTTTTCCTTAACTTGTTTCTACATTGGTTTGGTTCTCTTCTTGACAATGATCACTCATTTTATGACTCTTAATAGTTCCTCTATCCATCCGTTAGCCATTGTTCTGTTAAGTTTTGTTGTCAGAATTATTCTCTTTCTATACTCCAGTAAGAGGACCCAGGGTACTATGATACTCTTAAAGTACTATGATGATGATGATGTTTCTGGAAAATGAGCTTTCCTGAAGACATAATGGAGTCCAATCCATGGAGGGGAAAATGATTAGCTTTTAAAGTTCTATACACACTATCCTAACCTACCTTTTCTGCCTCTTGGGACCTTACTCTTTATCCTATGCTCTCTGATACTGCTGGCCATATCCAGTCGTTCTCTGATCTATATCTTGCCACTGGACCCAGATGGCTCTAGAGAAAAAAATGGGGCTGGTGACTGTACAGCACTCCCTCACTTCAATTCAATTCACTGCATATGTTGGCATCACCTCCCTGATGTCATGGTCTTCTTTGGGAGATTTTTGTCCTCAGCCTTATTTTCTTTCTATACTTTCACTTTCATAGTGTTCACTATGGTGTTCATTTCTTGGCCTCTATATTTAGAAAAAAAAAAAGTAGTATTATAGTATAGTAGAAAGACTGCTAGAAAGTCATCAGCTCCATAAGCACAACCAGAACACTGTACACGCCAGAAAGAGAATTATGGAGACTGAATGTGAATTGAAGCATACTATTTTTGCCTTTTTTATTGTTATTTGTTTGCTTTGTTCTTTCTTATGGTTTTTCCCTTTTGTTCTGACTTTTCTTTCACAACATGACTAGTATGAAAATGTTTAAAATGATTGTACATGTATAACCTATATCAGATTTCTTAATGTCTTGGGGGGAAGTAAAGAGAGAAAAAAATATTTGGAACTAAAAATCTTACAAAAATGAATGTTGAAAATTATCTTTATATGTAATTGGAAAAATAAAATACTATTGAATTTTTTTTTTTAAGTCCCTAGCTCTGTCTCTAAATAGCTCCATCAGGTAATAATTTTGAATGCCAGCTCTTCATGTGTAAATAAAGGAACTGGATGTAAGGCATGACTTTGAATCCCATTTTTAACATATATTATCTGACTTTGTTCAAGTCACTTAAACTCACTGAACTTTAGTATTCTTGTCTACAAAATGAAGCTAAAAGTACCTAACTCAGAAGGGGATGTAAAGAAGAAGTTTGATCACATTGTTGTTCAGTCACTCTACTATATCCATGTATTATATCCATAGGGTTTTTTGGCAAAGATACTGAAGCAATTTGCCATTTCCTTCTCTAATGTATCCCCATTTTACAGAGGAGGAACTAAGGCAAGTAGGGATTAAGTGACTTGCCAAGGGTCATAGAACTATTAACTATCTAAGGCTAGATTTAAATTCAGATCTTCCAGACTTTAGACCTAGTACCCTTATCCAATACAACATGTAGCTGACCCATTTTTTTATTTCAAAGATGTGCTATTTCACCAGTGAAGATGCTCATCTATGCAGACCTCACCTCATCCATCTTAACACAATACCTTGATTTAATGCTGGGGGAGGGGAGGAAGGGAAGGGGGAAGAATGATCTGGTGGTCAAGTCTCCTATGCCAAGTTCTCAAAACTTAGCTAGATTGGCCCTTCAATGAGACATGAAAGTATGATATCATGTCCAACTTAAAATTTTTTCAATTTGGTGATAAGACCTGCCACCCCACTAACATTGCCTTAGAGACTCTAGAGTCAACTCCACGCCATGGATAAAGCATCAGATTTTTAAGGAGAAACATCTTGTGGCCTCTAAAATTTTATGATTCAAATCTATAGTGTCCATCCTGATGTGAGTAAATCTGGAAATGAGAATAGGGAAATGGATGGTGGGAAGCATTTAGTGAAAATTTAAAAACGTAGAGACATAAGCAATATTGCCATGAGAAAATACAACAGATCATCTGGACAAAAATAAACAAACAGATGAGACATATGGGAAAAGTCACAAATGTGGCATGCAAGCATGATTTAATAGTAATCGGAGATTTAAATTTGGAGATCTGCTGTAGCTCTTACCAACAGCAAAACAAATTCTTATCTTCCTTTACCTATAATTTCAATTTCCAAAGGGTGAAAGAAGAAAAGAAAATTGCTATTTTGAATTGATTCCAAACACTGATGAAACCACAGATTTAGGCCAAACAAAACAAAATTAAAAAGTATGAGGTTCTGGGTTAGGCCCAGAGGATGCAAAGATTAAAAATGCTTAGCTTCATCATTATAAAGAATTAAGGGGGAGGAAGGCAGACATGTATACAAATAGCTACAATATCACATCTGACTTTGTAAATGCTGAAGTAAAAATAAAGTGTCTGTGATAAGGTATTTTTGTCCATTAAAACAATGATTCACTAAAAATTAAATTAAAAAAATTTTTTAAAGCCTCTCATTTTCTGCCAAGATGATCTGAATGGCTGATAGGCTGCTCAGTTTCTCATCTATTCCAGCAAAATCAAGTTCCCGATGGATCAAATAATTTTTTTTTTAATCCAATTACAACTGAGTTATTCTACCCCAAAACTCCCTAAGATTGTCACAAGCATGGAAGCGATAGGAAAAATGTTTTCTGCCAGCAAGATGAGTGCCAATGTGATTAGAAATAGGACACACAGAGCCTACAAAGCTGTGTCCAGAGGCAGCAAGAAAGAACTTCCCTAAAAAAAGTCCCAGGATAAGAACTTAGAAAGATCTAGGGAGTTGCAGTGCCTAGTATTCAGCATTGTGCTGACTAGCACAATCTTACAGCACTGATTGTGACAGTTCAGCTCCAGGGACTCTGAGGTCTCAAATGCTCAGTTCTGAAATACCAGAAAGAGCGCTTAAAGAGACAACATTCTAAACCCTGAAGTTCCATGGCCCCAGGAGATAGAGATTAGTATGAGAACTGAGTGGACCCAAAGATGACCATCACATGCAGAAGTTTTAACAGGAGGCAAAACATGACATAAAGCCTCAATACAAGAACTAAAGCTGAAGAATTAGTAAATCAAAGGAAATACTACTTAGTATCAAAAATTATTATAAATCTAAACTCCCTAACAACTGTAAGCAGAAACTGAAAAAAAATTAATTTTTCCAGTGACATGAATTCCTACAAAAACGTGTATCAAGAGATAAAAGTCATAATTTAGAAAGAAAAAAAACATAAGTAAAAACTGTCCAGACATGTTTGAACTAGAGGGCAAAGTAAAGAAGGAAAGAAGAGTAAAGAAAAAAAAAATTCACTGATCACTCCATCAAAGTAAGCCCCAAAACAAAACCCAGAGTTACCACTTCCAAGAAAAATTACCGCAAGCATCCAGAAAGAAACAGTCCAAGTTCCAAGGGATTACAGTCAGCATCATTTAAGAACTGGAAGGCACTACTAAAAATGAGAAGATATTTATAATATAATATTCTAATAGGCAAAAGAGATAAACTAAGAACTAAGAATAAGTGACCCTGTAAGAATTGAGTATAATCCTGAGGGTGGGGGGCATGTGAGAGATTAAAAATAGAGCTTTATAGAGGATTTTCAAGGATTTCTAATCTAAGTAGGAATGCTGCAATACAAGCACAAGAATTCAGGAAGAACCTAGGTAGACAAACTAATTTTGCCAAATGAAAGGAGTTATATGATGATGTAATACATTTTAACAGGGAGAATAAATTCCTTCAGAAGTTTAAATACCTTTAAAAGTATTTAAATTAAAAAAAAAAAAAAAAAAAGAGCTCCTAGGGATAGACTAATTCTATTTAAGTGTTTATGAGGGGAAAAGAAAAGGGAAGAAGACAAAAGGAAGCATACACTAGGGAATGGGGGGGTGGGGGTGGAGGAGAAGAGGGAGGAGAACTAAGTATACCACTTAGCATATAACTATCATGGTATTATAATTTAATTTTCAATATGCATATGTAAATGAAAAGTTGACAGAATTCTTCAAATACAAGAATATCTTATTTCTCTCTTAACTCCCACCTCTCAACCTAAACACCCAGCATAATACTCTACATAGCTTACTTACCTTATAGACCAGGACTTATAACTTCCAACACCTAGCACAAACCCATGAACACTGTAGTCCCTCAATAACTGAATTTAGTAAGGAATACTAGTAATTAGATGCCAAAATTTATTATATTTGTAGAAAACACAACTCTAAATATTTTGCTTTAGGAAACTTATTTCCAGAGTAGTAATTTTGAACTGCCTTCAGAAAATATCAATTATCTTTTCTGAATTGCCATGCTGGACCAAAAAAGAAGCAAAGCGAGTTGGTATAGTTCAACTGCAGTGGCAACAATAGTCACAATTCAGTTTTTTAAATGCTCCTTAATTTTTCTCTTGCCAGTTTAACAGATGCAACAGTGATCCTTAAAGAAGAGCCAAAGATGAAAACAAACTCTAAAGGGAGAGCAGCAATCTTATCAAAATGATGCTGGCACCTAGAATAATGGTACAGTGAAAAGATGGTATGAAGGGGCCAGATAGCTCGAGATATCGCCCTTTAAGCAAGTGGTAGGTCAATCTTTGATCTAATTCTGGATATCCTATACTTGGTACCATCACTTCTCTTCTCCAGGCCTACCTTTCCATGCTTATATGTAATTTCTCTCCTTGTGCCCTTAAAGATGTGATGAGGAGTCCATTAAAGTCCTCAAGCTAATGCAGACATTTGATTTGCATGATCATTCACACATGGTGATAGGAACAGTTTGTTTTGCCTCCTCAGTGGGTAAGGGAGGCAAGAGAGAAGAGAGCCTGGAACTGAAAATAAAGCTGAAGAACTGGGGGGGAAAAGTACTCCCTAAGGACAGGGCCTACATCTTCTATTTCTGCACATTCAAGGCAAGCTTGCTCAATAAATTCTGTTGCTTGATTCAGATGGTGCCTGTTACTTTTTCCAAGCAGCTCCTAGTACATCATGGTAACATCACTTTACATCCACCACATGGCCTTGCACATAAAAAATGTTAAATAAGCATTTGTTGAACTGTCACTTAAATACATTCCATTGCCTGAATGGAAAAGGCTCCATGGATGTCAATGGCCTCATTCCCAGAAGGAGCTGACCTGTGGGCCACTAAGGGGTACTTGCACACACCTGTGTGGATTCGAAGGTGGTTCTTCAGATTTCCAGCTGTAGTAAACTGCTTGCCACATCCCAGCTCAGGACATACAAAAGGCTTCTCCCCATTGTGAGTTCTCATGTGCACTTTCAGTCTCTGAAGCACATAAAAGCTTTTCCCACAGCCTTCAGCAGGGCAAATAAAAGAACGGTCATTCCTGCAAAAAATAATCAGACAAGCAATAACCACCCCTAGAAGTTTTTCTTTTGAAGAAGTCCCACTGGAAGCTCCCTAGCACTTCAGTACTTGGTCTATACTATTATTCATCTGGGGTGGATGTCTTATGTTACTTTAATTTATACATGTGTAGTTTAACATGTAAGCTCCCTGACAATGAAACCCAGCCTTCGGCACCTTTAGTACCAGGATGACTCTCTTTCAGCAGAGAAGACTCTAAACCCAATGAGTGCTCAATAACTGACCGCCAAGCCAATTAGTCTTCCCCTTTTTAAAATGGAGCAAAAGTCCCCCCCCCTCATTTTTTTTCCTTTTTGATCTGATTTTTCTTGTGCAACATAACTGTAGAAATATATTTGAAAGAAAAAAATAAAATGGAGCAAAAGAACTGAATTGCTTGGTATTTCATTTTAGTTCAATCCACAGAGATAAGAACTAGAAAAAAGGGGCAGCTAAGTGGCACGCATTTAAAATGGACTTAATGGAGCAGCTAGTTGGTGTGCGTGCATTTAGGAAAAAGACCAACAAGACTTCCATTTCTGTTTAGAAAGAAAGAAATGCATTCATCTACTGGAATCAAGAAATGAAAGTTCTATTTTCTGCCATTTATTGAGTAACAGTTCTCTTTGCTCCTACTAGTCAATCGTAATAAAATCCTCTCAGTTCTATGACCAAGACTTATTTATGTATAGCATACTTAAAGAGGGAGAAATCCCTTCCACTGAAAAGCAAAAACAAATTTGGCATCAATAAAGAGCTGGTTCCCATGTTTTCTTTTAACCTGCATATCATGCAGACCAGGTCCACTCAAAATTTTCTATCTTTGTTTGGCCTCGGTTGTTATCATCTCAAATTTGCCTACCTATGGGTTTTCAGGTGATACTTGAAATGTGCAGGCCACACAAATGTCCGATCACAGCCCTCAACTGTGCACTGGAGCCTCTTCTCTTCTTGAGGAAGGTGAGGAAGAGATCCAGAATCTTTAGACTGTCCATCACTGGGACCAAGGTGAGCGTTTTCCCCTACAACAGAGAAATGATAACAGAACCAGAAAAGTAAATAAAAGAATTCTTTAGATGGTTTGATTCCTAATATCCCTCAAATACTACCTTACTCTATATAATTACCTAGGAAACCCTTCAAATCATATCTCTATCTCTTTTTCCCTACAAATCCACACAGCATCTGAAATAAGAGTACCATTCTGCCAACTCTTTCCCAGGACTACTATAAAGTAGTAATACAAAATAGACTACTATACAATCAGCTTTCTTTTCCATGCTCAATATCCATACCAGTACAAGACATAAAACTAATTAGGCATAATCTGACCGTGTTAAAATACTCCAAGTAAAATCATGTATTGAAAACATAAAGAGAAATAACAAATGACATCTCTAAATGTAAAAGTCTCTATAGAAGCCTGAAAAAACTCAATGGCAATAGAAGTGTGTGAAAAAGGTAAAGAAAGGAAGGTATTGCAGTTTGCTTTTTATTGACAATAGCAAAAGCCAAGAATAAGAAGCAATAATAATCCCAGGGTAATTACACTGGTCAAATAACCACTGAAAAACTATGTTCAATTTTAGGAACCAAATTTTAAAAGGAACACTGACAAACTGGAACACATACAGAAAAAGGTAATCAGGGGAATGATACATAAAAATTAAAAGAGAAACAGTTGAGGAACTAGGAAAACATGACA